>JAOTRH010166586.1:0-12602 GCA_034768845.1 Heliamphora exappendiculata
GAGACCTCAGAGCTCTGTCTCTTCCTCTTCTCCTGAGAGAAGAACCAACAGAGCACCTGGCTCTGTCTCTGCATCTTTCGTGAATCTGCCCCTTCCTCTTCTTCTGAGAGATGCCTTGAACATGCATTTTCCATCATAGAGGGTATATTCATGAAAATCAATAGCCACTCATGTCTGTTGGTTTTCAGGTTTCAATTGCAATTGAATGGCCAATTCAATTGTAATTGATCCAGCTAGTGAAACCTGAATTTTAATGGCCAATGAAATTCACATATTCCAACAATTAGCTCCCTAGTAAAAGCGAGCGCATCGACAATAATTTTGGCTTCTTTAAGATATTAATAGACAAAATGAATACCACGACACAGACTAGTAAAATGTTTGTGATACAGTAAAGAGTTAGCAACAAATTTTTGAAAAAAGTATTTTTAAATGAAAGTTTAGATGTAATAACACCATATAAGAAAGGTATAATTTATACGCTAAATGGTTACTAGATTTGTGATAGTAAGAGTAGAGAAGGCACAAGAGTAGTGGGAAAAACAGTTGACACAGTTACAAAAATAGTTAACATCGAAAAGATAGAAGAAACAAATAAAAGACCAAATCTCGTACAAAAAAAAATACCAAAAGAAGACAGGTGAAAGAATAGTATGTTAGGTTGATACTATATAAAGTAAATATTTTTTTGTGTATTCTTCTTTCAATGGAGGTATTATTAACATACCAAAAAAAAAAATACAAACTTTAAAAAGAGTAAGATCTGAGCCTAAAATTACAATAAAGAGTAAATAAAATCAATATGATTTTGTATGGACAAAATAAGTCCAAAAATGTATTCTATAATAAATGTAAAATTAAAATGATTTAACAAACACCCATATTTTTCTTGAGAGTCAATACAAACTCTTTAAAATCTTCTACAATAATTTAAGTTTTTTTGAAAGAGGTTGAAGGATTCTAAAATTCTTTTGAAGAAATTAAGAACTTTCTAGAAGATTTTAAAACATTAGAGAACATTGAAATCCACAATAGTTCAGAGTATGTTGAAAGACCCAAACAAAATCCCCAAACATATTTGAAGTTAGTTTCTTGAAAGACCCAAACAAAATCCCTAAACATATTTGAAGTTAGAGACTAAGGGATCCAATTGGATTAATAATCCAAAATTCTTTTTGTCCCATGTTTGTTTGGCTTTTTCGCATTTGAATTTGTAGTCCATATTGAATTCCCAATCTCTAAATATAAGGGATAAGTAGTGGGAGGGGGTGGTTATGATAAATAGTCCAAGAATTAGAGAGGAGAATGGATTAATTATAAAATTATAATTTTTCTTATACAATCTTACTTTTGTAATATTTTTTTTTGAAAGTTTTAATTGGCCATTTTTATTTGTATTATATTATTGTTTCTAACATAGTTAATAGTGACTCTTTTATATTGTTTTAGCTTCTATTTTCTGTTCCATTTTTTTAAAAAAAATTTAATTTTTAAATTTTTAATTTTTTTATTTAATTTGTTTTTTGTTCTACTTTTTATCCCAGGAGTAAACAATCAATAAAATTGTATTAAACTAAGGACATTCAATTCGATGAATTTAGTGTCCCGTGACTAATAGTCCTAAAAATGTTAATCTAATCTACCCTTATTCAAAACTTTAAACATGGCCTCTGATTGAAGAAGACTTCACCTTCTTCTAAACTAATTAAGGTGGAGAATTATAGAATGACATGAGAGAATAGTAAATAAACGTAGATATTTTCTTAAAAAGTTGTAGTTGATGAATGAAATCCCCTGGATTAAGATGATTTTAATTGTACGTGGATGATTATAAAAAAAAAAAAGAGGAAGAAAGCTCCAATTTCAAATGTGACTCAAAAGAGAGTGAGGCAACAGAATTTATAGCCAAGTTGATTATCGGCATTCACATACATGACGCTATATAACCTCTTTTGGCATAATCATATCAAAACATGTGCACAAACCAAAACATCGTTGTAAAAAGTTTCATAAATTTAATTATCGGCATTCACAACCTCTTTTGGCAGAATCATATCAAAACATGTGCACAAACCAAAACATCGTTGTAAAAAATTTCATAAATTTAATTATCGACATTTACAACCTCTTTTGGCAGAATCATATCAAAACATGTGCACAAACCAAAACATCGTTGTAAAAAGTATCATAAATTTGATTATCGGCATTCACATGCATGATGTTATATAACTTCTTTTGGCAGAATCATATCAAAACATGTGCACGAACCAAAACATGGTTGTAAAAAGTATCATAATGTTGACTGATAAAGTACGACGTCACACGATATTGTTTGGCATTATTAAAATTAATAATTTATAAATTGTAATTTGTAGTATAAGTATGAATGTTTAGTAAAAATTATAACTTATACGTAATTAATTAAAATAGAGAAAAAATTAAGTAGTTGTAAATTGTAGCAGAAGGTATGAGTGTTTAAAAAATTTTGTAATTTATAATTAAAATTAATTATATGAAACTAAAAATTACTAGTAATAGCTTTAAAAAGCTGAAAATTGATTAAAGTGATTTTATGCACATCTAGTATTACTGTTGTCCGTCCTTGATCAAGTCACATGATTCATTGAGCGGAACCATGTGATTCTTTCAAGTTGCAGAAAACGATTTCCGGTGGGTGAACATTAGGCTTCGTTCGGCTTAATTGCTTAATTACTTATTTATTTATTTATTTTTTAATTTTTAATAATTTTTTATTATTTTGTCAAATTATCATACTTTCTTAATTTCTCTCATCGAGACGACCTAAAAAAATAAAATTTTCTAACCATAATTCGAAAAAGCTAAAAAAAACACAAAAAGAAAAAAATTACAGATTTTTTTAATATCTTGAACAAAAAAAATTTCTCTTTCAGTTCTTATTGAGATTATCTGAAATAATAAAAAATAACAAATATTCAAAACATGAAGAAAAAAAAATACTAGATAAAACAAAAATTAACAAAAAACTGAAACTTTATGCCAAACGACCATAGATTCTTTCTAAGCAACAGAGCCCCCTTAAAGCAGTGGGTCCTAACGAAGGAATGAATTCGAGACATAATTGGCTGTGTTTGGAATAATTGTTTATTTGCTAATTTTGTATAGTTTATTTATTGTTTTTAGTAAATCTTTTTTATTGTTTAGTTGAACTGTTATACTTTTTGACTCGTCTCATCGAGATAAAGGAGAAAATAAATCTTTTTTGTCAAAATATAGAAGATGTTCAGAAAAAACAAAAACAAACCAAAATAAGCCAATGTTACTTATTTATTGTTCTTAGTGAACATTTTTTATTTTTTCATCAAACCCTTTTTACTTTTTCGGTTTATCTCATCGAAATAATTTTTAAAAAATAAAAAGTTTTAATCAAAAGATTAAAAAATTCATAAAAGACAAAAAAATATGCAAAACTTTTTAAATTTAGCCCAAACAAGGCCATAACGAAATCGCACTCCAAGTTTAAAATGGGGGTAAATCTAATAATGTGATGGTCATTAATCACGTGAAAAATTGAAAGACACACAGCTTAGAAAGGTGATGCTAAAATGGATCCGTATCTCTTGTAAAATTTATATATACTAGAATTAATATCCCTATTTCCTAGTCGTGATCTTAATTGTTATAGAAAACAATTAAATGAGGTTTCAAAGTTCATAATAAAATGTCAGTTACAAACAGTTTGAAACACTTTAAGCAATTAAAAGAGGTTTCAAAGTTCATAATAAAATGTCAGTTACAAACAGTTTGAAATACTGCTCCATAAATATATTTTAGAGTACACAATCAATTAATGTGAATTTGTTAATTCTCGAAAATAAGATACGATTAGTTTATTAACACAATTTTAAAAAAAAATTATACATAGATATACTTTTACAATTGCCTTCAACGACTTTTCCAATATAACCAAATAATTATTCATCGATTCATTCCTCGATTAGGCAATTTAAACATTTGGGTTAGTTTTTCAAACATTTAATTCAGTGTTTAAGTATTTAACTGAGGTAGTCAATCCATTTACTAGAGTGTTCAAGTTTCAAAATTTTCAATACAAATACAAAATTTATTTGCCTACATAAAACTTTTAAAAATTAAGGGTGTTCAATTGAACGCCTACATTAACGAGTGGAGCCGCCTTTGCTTTGTAACACCATTGAAACTAGTAATACTACGAATTCAAAAAATAAACATAGAAACTTACTCTATAATTCAAAATGAATTGCCCAAATTTATTTATAGTGTGGTTCAAGCTACACAGTTAAATCTGGATAATTTATTTTAAAATTTTAGATAAATTCCTATGTTAGTTTCAAGATAAATATCATTTTTGCCTTTGTAAACTAGTTGATTTTTTTTATAACATCTTTTTCTTCTATTAATGATAGAGGAGTATAACAGTCAAACTACAAATGGCCGGAGAAAGGACAAATCGGCCAAATGGCCTTTTACAAGTTTTTAATGGGTCATAAAGACCTCTAAAATCAGTCAAAACCCAAAATGTCGCACTTGTCGACGACGTTCACCAGAGGAGAAACAGCAATCGCATCTTCACCATACTTTTCTTACGGATCTGACAGAAGAATATCCCGAATTCCCATTGTGAAGAGAGAAAAAGCCCACACAATCGATGAGAAGATAACGCCCATACAAGGAGAAGATGTAAAGAACACCAACAGGCATGAAAAACAAAGAAAAAACAAAACAAAACAAGAGAAATAAATCTCGACATAACAAAAACACAAAAGAAAAATGAGTAAGACACCCGCCTAAACGAGAGGACGAACCACCACGGAGCAGATCTAACCAACCTATGGAGCAGATCTGGTTGGAGCACCGCTCTTGAAGTAGATCTGGCCAGAAAACCACGCGCATAACAGATTTAACCATTGTAGCATTCCGTCGGAACAGATCTGCCCAACACACGCACAAAAAACGTAATTTATTCATATACCGAGAAAATCACGAGAGATATAGGAGTTGGGACGGCAGAAGGAGGGTTGGCTCCTCCTCCTCTTGCCGGCCAAATCTACTGGTAAGAGAGAACACATAGAGAGAGAGGGAAACTAGTCAATTAGCTCTTATAATAATAGCTAATAAGATCAACATTTAACAACTTTTAACCTCGCATTAGTTCTCAAATTCAATGTATATCTCATTAATAGTTTTAATTCTTGTGTTAAGTATCATAAAAGTCTCATTAATTAGTTAGGTTGTGTTAAGCTTTACTTAAAACTGTTCAAACAACGTTTTCACCTAAAAACAATTAATACTAGCTAGGGACGCGTTACACTCATCTGACAATAGATGCTAACATTCTCTTCTGAGAAGAAAAGAAGAAAATAATACGAATTGAACGATCAAGTTTGACATTGGCCCATAAAATTTTAGAGGGGTATAGAATCTTAGGTTAAAAGTTGAATCTTCTCAAACGTCTAAAATGATATTTTAGTCATTTAACAGGTACATAACAGGTACAAAACCGTTATTAATGAAAAATAGAGAAATGATCAAAACTCAAGCCAGGGTGTTGTGGGACTAGGCTTGTGACACGGCTACACATAGTTCACACCACGCATGGCACTTTTCGGATCTTGTTGGAC
Source organism: Heliamphora exappendiculata (assembly GCA_034768845.1). Classification (NCBI taxonomy): domain Eukaryota; kingdom Viridiplantae; phylum Streptophyta; class Magnoliopsida; order Ericales; family Sarraceniaceae; genus Heliamphora; species Heliamphora exappendiculata. The sequence goes on from JAOTRH010166586.1 coordinate 5,640, forward strand.
AAACTCGCTTAGCTCAATTTACCTTAAAATCAAAGTTAGCATATTTGAGGAATTGTGAGGCACCGAAAGGCAGCCGTGACACCAGGACATGCGTTAAATGGCAAGCACAAGTCAAAGTGGACACCTGAGGGCATCGAAAATAAGACGCAGAATTGATTCTGTAATCGGAGTTCTGGCAGCGATTTTGATCCTTGGCGGTGGTTATATTAGCAGAGAGAGCATAAGGTGGTCGGTCCTCCGTGGTGGTGGCAGCGGCAGCTCATCACCATCGCGGTGTAATTTGTTTTCAGGCAAGTGGGTGTATGATGAGAAGTCCTACCCCTTGTACAAAGAGAATCACTGCTCCTTCATGTCCATTTTCAATGGGGTGTCTTGTGAGAGGACTGGAAGAATGGATTCTAAGTACCAGCATTGGAGGTGGAAACCTCATGACTGTGATCTCCCAAGGTCATCTCTCTCTCTCTCTCTCTCTCTCTCTCTCTCTCTCTCTATATATATATATATATAATACTAAGTTCCCAAAAGATAATTCTAGAATGTTATCCAGAATTTGAAGTGGATGGAGCATATTCACTTGGATGTATAGAACCACATACACTCACGTAAATTTGATGCATCGATTTCAAATTATGATTTTTATACATTTTGATGTGTGTACATGGAACACACATGGAAATGTAATTAGCAGATAGATCATGGTATGTTTTGTAATGTTTATTATATTCACTGTTTTTGTGTTTAAAAATTAGGTAAAATATAAACAAAATTGGAAATTGTTAAAAAAAATGAGAGCATTCTTCAGAGTTTATTAAATTTTGAGAAATTAAAATTTTATGATTTTTTTTATACTTATTTTATAAATAGCTTCTCATTTTCTCATTCTTCTTCCATTACTTCTGATGAACTGTACATTTGGCCAATACACTGGTGAGCATCTCTCACCATTGTTGTCGGTCCCTACTTTTAACCATTTTTCACCTTTGCTAGTTGCTAGGTTTGGCCAATATAATCGACAACTTCTCTTATCTTAGTCCACCACCTTCGATCATTGGTAACCATTTTTAATTAATAATTCAACCCATCTTTGGCTATAGTCGCGGGTCACTACCTCCAACTTTCAACTACATTTTAATGTCTAATCACCCTGTCGGATGACTCCTCTCTCCTGATGGCTTCAACAACCATCATTTATTTATTTCAAAATAAGATTTTACAAACATATGTATGCATCTAATATGTTTCTATTTTTTTTAAATAAAAAATAAATATATATATCTTTACTTATTATAAACAGAATACAAAAAAACTTTAATTGTCACCCAACCTTAATTCATGCCTCAATATTTAGTTGTGTTTTGAGTTTTGTGTAATTTTGTATGTCAACAAGGTTTGATGCCATAGCAATGATGGAGAGACTAAGGGGTAAGAGGCTTGTGTTTGTTGGAGACTCAATAACCAGAAACCAATGGGCTTCAATGGTTTGCTTGCTAGAATCATCACTCTCTCCGGAACTCAAATCCGTAACCCCAAAAGGATCCATAACAAGCTTCGACATTGATGTGAGTCTACCCAATTATTTATGCATATTTTATTCTATAACGGTAGAAAATAAAATTCAAATTTAATATATAAAGAAATTTATAAATTACTATTAATAATTTAGCTTAAATTTTTAAATTACATTGTTAAATTTTCTGTTCAAGTTATTGAACTAAGAATTCACTTAAATCGTTACAATGCCCACGCAAACAAAACAAATAAACAAATATAAAAACAAGAAATTATCATCTCAAAGGAAACTATAATTATGTTTTAGTAACCAAATTTAAGTACAATATAATGGGGTATGTATTTTATGTGTGGTACTTAAAAATAAATTTTATGTGCATAAAATAACATAAACATTAGGCCCTATTTGGGCTAGATTTTTGAGAATTTTGTTTATTTTTATCTTTTTAAATTTTTTTTTATTCTTTCACTAAAATTTTTTATTTTTTCAAATAGTTTTGATGAGATAAACTGAAAAAAAAAAAAATTCTAATCAAAAAATAAAATAGCTCACTAAAAACGAAAATAAACAATAAAAATTTTGACTGATTGACATATTTTGGTTTATTTTTACATTTTTTGATTTTTTTTTATATTTTGTTTAAAATGTTTTACTTTTTGACTCGTCTCAATGATAAAAATTAAAAAAAAAATAATTTTACTATATGATAAATTTTTTTTATTAAAAATAAAAATAAATAAAATAAGAGAAGCATACAAGTAATTATCCCAAACAGTGCTATATATATATATGTGAAAAACACATCCTGTGCTACCCAAGTAGGTTGACTCTATTTCGTACTCAAGTGTTGGTTTAGAATTCAGCTTCTTTAGTGTCCTTAAACCCAACATATCATACTGTTCGAGTCCTCGTCGGATTATAATTTAATGATCTAAATTATTTATATTATAGACGTGTAGATTACAAATAAAATAAATAAATTAATCATACAGAGTTAAATATCTAAATAAATTATATTTATATTAAAATAAATAAATAATGCGATTTATATATCGTTCAATCTTTTTTTTAAAGACACACAATTTATCTAGTCACCGAATAATATTTGATTAATTTAATTTTTTTGTATGAATAATTTGCACAATTATAATGCTAGGATATTCAACTTATTTCACCAATTAATATCCTGAATAAAAGTATTGAATATAAAGTTTATGTGTGACCAATGCATTAATATTTATAATTGTACTACATTATTTGTGATACTAATTGGTTAAAATAAAATAGTCATCCTAACATTATTATTTATGCACTAATGTGTATGAAGGGGGGTTTTTGGCAAAATTATTATTAATAACTTTTTATTTTCTATTACTAATTTTAATTATAAGTTATAAATTTTTTTTAAATATTCATAATTTCTGTTATAATTTATAACTTTTTTTTTTATTTCAGTCATAAATTATAATTTTTATCAAATATTTATAATTTATATTACAAATTATAATCTATAAAGTACTAATTTTAATAATACTAAATACTATCAAAATATAAATAATTTAAATCATCAAAATAGAACCCAAACGAATTGTGAGATCTAATGACAGTGGAGAGTCTAACCTTAATTTAATACAATATTGAAGGAATATAATGCATCAATTGACCACTACTGGTCCCCATTTCTGGTGGAATCAAACTCTGATCATCCGGTGTACCACCATTTTTCAAAGGATCCGATTCTGCGAGTCCAGGAAATCGAAAGGCACGCGCAGCACTGGGCCAATGCTGATATTCTTGTCTTCAATTCCCACATGTGGTGGAGGCTGCCTAAATTTAAGGTTTTGTAAGTACATTTTTTTAACCTAAATATTTTTTAACAATACGTCTATGTACAATTCATAAAATAGTGTATAAAATAATATATAAGTATATAGTAATTTTATCTTTATAAATAGAATAAGTGAGATTCACAATTGTTTGTTGATGTTGGTGACATATATACATACAGTGTTTTATGCATTGTTCTAAGCATTATGCTTAGACTTAGTGTTTTTTTTATAGAAACAATAATATTGGCCTTACTTATTTGACAACAAATAGGTTGGGATCAGTCGAAAGCCCAAATAGAACCGTCAAAGAATTTGGGACACTGTCAACTTTAGAGATGGCTCTTAAAACATGGTCGGATTGGTTGGAGACCCATGTAAATCGTTCGAAGACGAAAATGTATTTTCTTACCAGTTCGCCGACACATGAAAGGTATGAACAGTTTATTAGTATAACAAATCTAATTCGGCATTGAAAATTGTTTTTCATCTTAATTTTGCGGAGTCTCATTTGTTGGGATTTATGATTCGATCAATTTTAGAAGCACTACAATTTTAAATGAGTTTTTCATTAAACTTAGTCCATAAAATAAACGATTGGATACTATTTCATTTAACCATTATATTGTATTATCTTTTTTTTATAGTGAAGTTGTCGTAATTTTATAAGTGACACATCTACGTATTATTTGAGAGAGGGCCATGGCCCATCCCCACCTTCCCTACTTTTTTTTGAATATTTGTAAGTTTTATATTTTTTTTAAACATTAGTACAATGCATAATTAAATGTTCCTTAAATTTCAAAAACTTCTTTAGCAACCTTTTATTTAGGAAAAATGTGTACAGAGATTGTAGGAATGATAATGCCACATCTTATAAAAAAAAAAACCCTTTATTTAGTGAGTGTTTCCTAAAAGACCGAGATAACTCCTAAATGAATTCTCTCATCAATTCTATTATTTCATTTATGTAGATAAAAGGTACATATATACCACTATCTTTTTTTTAATTATAAAAATCAAATTATATAAACTTTAAATTTATTAATAAAATAGAAAACTAACTAAAATTTAGTAAATGGCGGTCCAACTAATGATTACGTAATGTAATTCTGTACTAAAAATTGACGCAATATTTTCTTTTTATGCATAATTTGGCACTTACTAAATAGATCTTCTTTTTCGCCCATTAACTCTGTGATCATAATTTTAATTTTGAATAAATTTTGTCTTTTATTATTATTTTTTTATATTTTATATCATTTTATGTACTTAACCTTAGTTGTTTTGTTTTCAGCATACCTTTATGTTCAACATTAAGTCTTCATTGGCTATTAGTTTTTTGGCTTTTAGCATAAAGTTTAAAAAGTTAAAAATTTTCGTTTTTCATTTCTTAGCTTTTAGCCTATTTGTTTTTAGATTTTTTGACTTTTTTCATAACAATTTTTGGTTTTATCTTTTTGGATTTTTGATTTTTTTTTACATATAAGGGTAGACTTGGCTTAAAAGTCACTAGTTTCACAACTAATAATTTTTTTTACTTTTTTTATTTAAAATGACTTAAAATTAAAAAATCAACTTAAAGTCAAGTTGCTCAATGAACACTAAATCAAACTTATAATGTTACTAAGAGAACTCGAAAAGTAATTATTCTCTTAATGATAATGAAGAACCTGACGAAGGTGGAGATGACTTAACCCCCAAATATTCCGTAGTGCGGTACTTGCAAAATAAGCTTTCTGGCTGGTGGCTGACTGGAGACCCTTCAATGCCCAAGTCAAATAGATTTTAAGAAAGAAAATATTTAAAGAAATGAAATGATAGATTATACATTTTCTTTTGGCGGGGAGCTCTTATATACGGAGTGTGGGAGGGTTTAACTCTCCAAATCTTGTCTTGTCACTTCGCACTCCCGACTAGAGAGTGTTTTTTTATTTTAATAGGCAAAAAAAATTATTAGGTTTAATACTTTTATTAGTTTTTAACCCCGCACTTACCGTTGAGATGATGAGCAATGCATGCAGGGGTGAAGAGTGGGGAAGGAGCAAGGGTGAAAATTGCTATAACGAGACAGATCCAATCTTGGAAGTGGGTTATCATCAAGGAAATGATGAATCAGACCCAGGGGTGATGCAAACCGTAGAATCCGCCATTAATCGACTGAAGAGAAAGGGATTGGAGATTCAAATGCTCAACATAACGCGGCTTTCAGAGTACCGAAAAGACGCTCACACCTCCATTTATAGGAAGCTGTGGAAGCGTTTGAGCAGAGAGCAATTGGCGAACCCCAAGAGCCACGCAGACTGCTCGCATTGGTGCATTCCTGGAGTCCCTGATGTTTGGAATGAGATCCTTTATGCTTACATTTTTCATTTTTGATGGGTCAGAGTTATTATAAACAAATTAACCCAAATATTTGAGGTTTTTAGAGTTTAGAATGCTACAATATTTGTATTTTCATTTGAAAAATTAAATATTTATGTAGATAAGTATTGGGATACGTGAGACGAAATAAACGGTAGAGAATCAAAGTGAACATTAACGCAATGTTTCTGCCAAGCAATATACTGTGTTGCCCACTATTTGTCAACAACACACTGTACATATCATTCCCACTACCCAAAATCTAAATAAACATTTTTATAAAAAAATAATGGGTTGTGCTATCCTTACCGAAGAATTTGACCGAATAATTCCCGTCGGCTCTCCGACTTCCCCACTTCCGACTTCCACTTCTCCCTCGACGCCTCCCACCCAAACTACCACTTCGAAAAGCTCGTTTTCAAGGACCAAGCTAGCTCCTTTTAGCGCCTAGCGAAAATATGAACTCTCCCAAATGGGCCTACGCTCTCGTCGGCTCTGTCGTTTGCGGCTCCCTCAATGCCTTCTTCGCTTATGTCCTCAGCGCCGTCCTCAGCATATACTACAAACCCGATCACGACCACATGATCAAAGAGATCAAAAAATACTGTTTTCTCTCCTGATTGGATTTTTAGTGCTCGTCTTCAACACGCTTCAACATTTCTTTTGGGACGTGGTTGGGAAATACCTGACGAAGCGAGTGAGGGAGAAGATGCTAGTGACGGCGCCCAGGAACGAGACGGCGTGGTTCGATTAAGAGGAGAATGAGAGTTCTAGAGTTGCGGCAAGACAGGCGCTCGATACGAACAAATAAGTATGTTAATGAAAAATGCATAGAAAATCAATGAGAATGTTCTCACACGTACTAGTGAAAATGTTCTCACAGTTATTGACACTGAGAATATTGAGATTGTTCACACTGTTTGTTGACACTAAAAATGTTCTCACAGTTTTGAACATTGAGAATTTTTTCTGTATTTTTTACTTCGGATGCAATTAATTTATTATTTTAATCTTTTTATATATATTTTTTTGATCAAAACTATTTATTATGTAATATTTATTAAGTAAATTATTTTTATAAAAAATTAAATTAATTAAATATTAATAGTTTTGTGAGTAGATCACATTTGTTGAAATATTAATAAATTATAATATAATTTTATAAAAAAAAATAATAAACAAAAACAATCAAATCATGTAGTTAAAAATATTCAATTAACTTAATTTTTTATGTTAGTAATAAAATTAATAAATACTACAAAA
>JAOTRH010166597.1:0-12601 GCA_034768845.1 Heliamphora exappendiculata
AGAAACGGGAAGGAATTTCAGAGAGAAACAGAAAGAGAGAGAGAAGGTAGATCAGAGATATTTAATACCCACAAATCTCAATTGCCGCATCTCAGTATTCTCAATCACACCTTCCATCGACTCTCTAATCTCCCAAATCCCAACCTCCACCATCTCAATCTTTGCTAGCCCCACCAGCTCGGACTTTTCGATCGTAAAAAGATGTGTTGCAAAACCCTGGTTGTTCTTGACCGCCACTGTTGAAGCTCCGGTTCAGCACTGACAGGGAAGGAGATGAAAATCGAGATTTGGGGGAGGAAGGGACGGAATTCAAGAAAAGAAAGAAGCTAGAAAATCGAGATTTGGAAGATGAAAATCGAGATTTGGAAGATGAAAATCGAGATTTGGAAGATGAAAATCGAGATTTGCGGTGATTGGCAAAAGGTTCCGTAGCACCAGTGGCACAAGGTTAACGTCACTAGAGGAAGGCGGCAATGTACGCAGCGATGAAGATGCGGAAGACACTTTGATGACAATGAAAGAGGATGTCAGCGATGTCGGCGATGCTGGATGAAGGCGCTACGATGGTGTCAGTGGTGGTGCGAGACAATAGCTAAGGTTTTCTAGCGCAAAAATGGTGACAAACTTTGCCGCCAACAACAATGGGACTAGGCGACGGAGACCAACAAAGGTTGCTGGGAGCTAGTTGCCAGATGAGGGTTGTGAATCGACTTCTTGTTCTGATGCGGTCCGGTTGGCAAAATGAGAACAAATAAAAGAAAAATGATTCAAATAAAAGAATTGAAAGAAAAAAAAAAGCTCTCTAAAAAAAAAAAGTAAAATCTTAATCTAAATATCACAATCCGCCTAAACCTATTAGGCATTGGCTTATTTATAGGCATTAAAAAAACCATAATTTAATGCTACTACAAATAAAAAATCACAATTCCAGAAAATCCTAATTAAATATATTAAAAATAAAAACTTACAAATTAGAAAAATTCTAATTAAAGTTACTAAGTTTAAAAGATTTAAATAAAATCAAAATATAGAATAATACTAAAATTAATAAATTCTTAGATCTCGAATTCATCCTATGCCTTCCCGTTCCCCATCACAAAAACCAAACCAAACTAATTTTTTGTCATAATCAATTGGGGTCGACTACATGAATTCTTTTATACCATTCTACTATGTTAAGAGAAATATCTTCAGTTAATTTTAATAGATTCGTATCTTTTCTTAATACAGCATCCACGTCAATTTTGGTCTACCATTTCCCTTAGTGTTTTCATTACGCATGATCTATCGCTTTTTCTTACTACTGTATCAATTAGTCTAACGTTGTATACGTCCAAACTACCTTAATCTATTTTCTCTCAACTTGTCCTCAATTGGTACAATCCCTACTATTCTACGAATCTTTTTGGTATCTCATAACGTCTCCAATCTTTTCACTTACTTGTCATGACATCTCCAATCTTTCACTTGTTCTTCCTTCTACTATAACTAACCAACCAACCAAACTAAACCTTTATCACATCACTTGGGGTTGACTACATGATTTATTTCACGCCATTCTGCCCAGTTAAGGGCCATATCTTTAGTTAATTTCAATAGATTCATTATTTTCTTAATACGGCATCCCATATTAGTTTAAGTCTACCCCTCCCTTAAATTTTTCATTACCCAAGATCTTGTTACTTTTCATTACTACTGCATCAGCTGGTCTACGTTGCATATGTCTAAATCACCTTAATCTATTTTCTTTTATTCTCAATTGGTGCGACTCTTATCGTTCTACGAATCTTTTAATTCCTAATTTTATTTTTTTTATTTTTACCATGCATCCACCTTAGCATTCTCATTTCAGCAACACTCATATTATTTATGAGATCTTACTTAGCAACCCAACATTATGTCCCATATAGTATTCCTAGACTAATAGTTGTCCTATAAAATTTTTCTTTTAATCTTTTAGGTATCTAAAGATCATATAGAACGTTAGAAGCACTACTCCACTTGAGCAAACCAACTTTGATTCTATGGGTTACATCATTTGCAGTCTCTATATTTGTTAATAATGGAACGTACACAACGAATATATTCGCTCTTCCGTATTTCTTGATTTTGAATATTTACTTCTTCACTATTAATATTCTTATTACTGCTAAAACTATATATATTCAGTTTTGTTCCTACTTACTCAAAACCCTTTTGATTTTAAGTTTCTCTCCAAATTTGTAACTTAGCGTTAACTCCACTCCTAATCTTATCCACTAAGACAAGATCATCAACAAATAACATACATCATGGAACATTATCCTGAATATGTCTAGTTAGCTCATCCATAACTAAGATAAAGAGATAAGGGCTCAAAACCGACCCTTGGTGTAGTCTTATTATAATCGGGAATTCACTTATTTTTCATACTGGTAATCTAATTGTCGTGACAACTCCACCATACAAGTCTCTCATCACATCAATGTACTCCTTTGTCGCTTCATTTCTCCACAACGTCCACCATGTGATATCTTTATACACTTTACCATAGACCCTTTCTAAAACAATAAAAATCATATGAAGATCGCTCATTTTTTTCTCTACAGTTCTTAATAATCTCTTCAATAGGTGGACTGCTTTTATAGTTGATCTACTAGGCATAAAACCAAAATAATTATGTGACACTGTTGTTAACCTTAGATGATGTTCAATTACTATTTTTCTCATAGATTCATCGTATGACTCATCAATTTAATGCTTCTGTAGTTGTTACAATTTTGAATCACTCATTTATTTTTATATAAAGATACTAAAATACTTTTTCTCCACTCTTCGAGCATTTTTTTAGTCATGATTTTATTAAATAACTTTGTTAACCATGATACTACCACTTCGCCCAAGCATTTCCACTCCTTCACAGATATACCATAAGGTCCTAAAACCTTACCTAACTTCATTCTCTTCATTGCAGTTTCTACTTCGAACTTTCTTATTCTGCGATAGAATTTATATTCTCTAATTTCATTCGAGTTATCAAATTCCTCTCACCCGAACCTAACATATTTTTCATTTAATAATTTCGAAAAATAGGTTTTCCATCTTTGCTTAATCTCTTTATCCTTCACCAACATCCTTGAATCCTCACTTTTCATACATTTAACTTGAGTAAGATCTCTAATTCTCCTTTATCTTCATTTAACGAGTTTATAGATGTTCTTTTCTCCTTCTTTACTATCTAATCTAGTATAAAAGTTATCATAAGCTTTCAATTTAGCATATTTCACGGTTCCTTTAACGTCCTTGTAAGTTTGTTTATAATTCCTAAAATTGTCCTCATTTCTATTCTTTTACCACCTTGTAAAATAATCTTTTACTTTTACTATGGCTAAGAGCTCATCATTCCACCACTAAATTTCCTTAGTTATAGAGCACTTCCTATTCGACTCTCCAAGAACTTCATTCTACTATAACTAAAATTAATTTTATTCTTACCTATTTCAAACTTTTTGACTCCAACACTTCTCTTCAAATTTTTAATTTAGCATTATATTCTCCTTCAGTTTCATCCACTAAGACTACTATCTATGGAGAACATACACCATCGAGCATCACTTTGAATGCATCCATAATTAAAGTAAAAAGACAATAACACAAAGTTAACACTTGATGAATTCTTGCAATGATTGGAAACTCAATTGTCTCTCCAACAAGTGATCGAATTATAATTATAGTTCCATAATGCGTTATTTATTACATCTATAAATCCCTTAGCCACACTTTTTTGACAAGTAAATAAAATACCATTAAAGGATAATAATGTGGTGTCACCTTTATAAAAGGGAATTAAACCCATACAAGAGAAGGGGAGAGATGAAATGGGAATTTTGCAAGAATCAAAACTACAAAAATGACTACCCTAACGAAAAAGATTATGAAATCAAGAATTTTATCCACTAACAGAGCTCCTCTCCTTGCTAACAAATAGAATAGAATAAACCAAAAGAGACCCCTAACCTATAAAACGACTCCACACCTCAACAGACCTTATGCTCCACTCCAACCAAATAAGCCACATCAAGCACAAAGAAGCCAAGAATTGCACTTTCCTCCTACTCCTCGCCACACTTCTTTCCTACTAACCCAACAAAACGCCTTACGCATCCTTCCCAAAAACATAGTCAATGCCAAAAAGTGACAAAACAAGCGAAACAATCCCCTTTCAAAGGAGCTTTCACCTTCCAAATGCTTTTTCAAGCGAAAGAAATTCTACTGGTCCTCGATAAGTGCCAATATCCAGCTACTTCACTTCTCCACCTAACCAAGTCCCATCCTCAGTGTCGATGAGGATTTTACATGCTTCTTGTCAGGCTATCTAACGCATAACCCTACTCTGTTCTTCGGACTTGAGATCAACTGTGTAAAAGATAATACCTTTCTCCAACATTGATTCATGTTCAAATATTAAGTATAGATCATTAATCACCTAAATTAAGTTAATTTTATTGTCCTACTAAATTTAGACTATTTTTAACAAATTTTTTACCTTCATAAAAATGCATCCAAATGTGCTTAAGTACTTAAGCAATGATACAAGAATTGCACTCCAGTTCGTACCACTGGGCACGTTGTAAGATAAAACATCTTCAATTAAACTAGACCGAACTGATTGCACACACAAAATCATCAAAAAAAGATTCTAAAGCAGAATTGTAAACGCCAGCTAGTAGCTGAATAGTATGAGCGCTTTGAGTTCATAAACAAGCTTGCTTCAATCAGAACACCACAAGCAGTCGAAGTATGAACTTGAATGAACTCAACCCACGCTGCTCATAAGACTTGCTTGACTCTCCCACCATGGATTCCACCAAGTAAAAATGAGCAATTTATACTCTTAATCTTCATCATTTGTTAAATAAATAAACAAACTTCATATAACTAATATTCCCCATTTTTAACTGTTACAAAATCTCTTTAAGAATGAATATAGCTTTCATACCTTGTTTTCTTTAGGACAGTAGGATACTCCTTCAAATGGTCCTGCAATCAAGGATAAACTGCCCATTTACCCCAAGCAACTAAACAGGGAAAGGAAACAAGAATTTTAATTTAGAAGGGTGGGGGAGGGAGGACTGCAATTGGAAAAAGGTGAATGCTATACCAACCTAAAAGATAATTTTTGTCATATGTTGGTGTCCACCAAGGCCGTAAGTGCAAATCCTCATTGAAAGTCAAAGATTTTCTTCCAATCTCACTCGAGAGCTCAAGAAAATGAACTCCACACTTTAAGCTTTCCAGGACACTCTATAAGAACGTGAATATATTAAATTTCTTTTAAACATGAATACCAAGGGCTTTAATAGATAGCATTGGAGAAGGAAAGAGAAAAAAATTTACCTCTTCCTCTTCAATGTTATCTGCATTATGCTTAAGTTGTAGAATGGGTGCTTCAATCTTTGCCATTAAATATTGACTGGACCGTTGTAATCGTTCTTTAAATTGAACAAATTCAATTACCTGCGAATAGTTGTCAAATGATGAATCAAAATCTCAATTTTATAAATCGTGAAACGAATCGAGAATCGTAGGATTCACCATAAACTAATAAAAATGAAGTTATACAATTTATATGTATGAAATGAAATAAATCAAACTATATTGGCACAAATTATGCACACTTTCATCACGAGAGATTTTGGCTCAAATTTAACCAACCATAAAATCCTTTAAAAATCATAGTATATTCTCTTTTAAAATTATGAATTAAGAAACATAAAAAAATACAAATAACAAAACAAAACAAAAAGAAAGCGAATGGGCAAGAACTATTTAGATTAAACAAAAAACATTTTAAAAGTGTCTGTATACTCGTTGTTAATAAAAAAGAGTTTAGAAAAAATGTTAGCTGTTGAGTTCAACTGATTTAACTCATATCATGTTAAACTATACTTGTTTAATCAAAATAGGAATAGAAAATTTACTTTAAAGTGTTATTTTCATCTCTTACATCCTTAAAAGAAGATTTTTGACATTTTCTACACAAAAAAAATATATATAAGGGTAAAATCCACCCTTCATAATTTGGGTCACGTGCAAAAAAAAAACCTCGACCACATAACTTCTTGTGATTTGTGGACTAAAACGCACCATTAACTTTCATTAGCAACACTTGTAGAATGACATTAATACCCCCTTCTTTTCACCTGAAATAAACCCACATACATATACAAACACATTCTACAAATATATTGTCACGATTCAAATTGAATTGAGTTGACCATCCAGACCCAACACAATTTCCATATATATAAGATGTGAAAGTATGTATGTATGATAGCCACCTTTTCTTGTGCATGGAAATGGCTTCATGAGTTTGCAAAAAGATGATGCATGATCTTCAATCTAATGCTAGTTACAGTGTTGATGAGAACTGGAAAGCTCTTTGCCTTGCTTTGATCATCAAATGTACAATGCAATTATGCATTTTTTTTTTCATAATACACACACTAAGTTGCATTATGGTATTTTTAAAAAACTAAAAGTTATAAATAGGGGTTGAAAATTTGTTGTATATAATAATTTTAAGAATTACATGAATCATTACATTATTACCTGTCTAGATTTCAAACTTCTCCCAATAAAAAATTTCTTCAAAGCCCCAAGCTATCAATTTATACATGAATCTCGAATCAAATCGTGAACTGAACCATGAATCGTACAATTTTGTTAACTATGCCTGAGATTAGTACCATCCCGGTACTTTCAAGAGTGGTTGTGCTAACGTGATTATTAAATTTACACTATTGCAAATCATGATCGAACAAGAGCATATATATATATATATATACTACAATAATGGAAGAAAATCTTTTGACATTACCTTGAGGTAAAAGTTGATGCAAAAGGGGGAAAAAATACTTTTAAGTAAATTCGATCCCAATTAGAAAATGCTCACCACTACTTTCCATCTCAGCTTACACAAAACCATTGTATCAACCCCTTCCTTCGTTTCTCAAAATGGAAATTTATGCAAAAGAGAAAAGACATTTAGCATGGTAAGGCACAAATATTATATTATAAAACAGCTAGGCAAAGGGAATTGCCTTGCCTAAGGAATCATAATCCTCTTAAATCCAATCCAGACTACCTAGGAGATTATAAATGTCAGGACTGTGTCAGAGAATTCATCTTTCATACAAGCAGCCCTGTTCATTTACAATAACTTCACTTTCCCAAAGGAGGAGAACACGAGGACTTCTTGATAATGGTGGAAGAGCTGCAAAGGATCCCTGTGCAACACTACGTATCCTACTACCAGACATATTTGGCAGCCAGGAATGGCACTCCTGGAAAGTGACAATATTTCTCTGGGGTGAAATAGTACATTTTCAACCTCAGCAAAGGTGAAATAGTACATTTTCATCCTCCTGTCCACCGGTACATCATGAAACTAGGTCCCCAAATAATTTCCTTTATACCTTTGATCCTTTGGGTAAATATTGAAACTTCAATTTCAAATGAACCTGCATGATCCAAAAGTTCAGGCTCACTCTTTGCTAGAGTGCAGTCATCATATTTGCCTTCCCAAATCACCAGTCACCACACATAAACACAATGCTTCAGCTTTCCAGCAACCTAGGTAAGCTTAGTGAGCAATGCCCCACAAGAAGATAATCACCTATGAAATGCTTCAGCAAAGTATATTAAGCCATCTCCTTGCATAGCAACCAGCCGTTGAACGCATAGATTTTAGATGTCGCCCTCTGATATAACGTCAGATTACATTGTATTGTCAACGGAAGGCTCTTCATGTTAAATCCAAGGTTATTACAATTGTGTTAAAGGAACCTGGAATCAATCCTACCAGGATTCAGAGATGATGAAAGAAGCGTCCATACACGTGCACTTATCTAGCAGTGATGCAAGCATTTTGTCTTGCAATACAAAAGAAAAGCTGATGTAGAACATTGGCCATATTTGTAATTTTATTTTAACTATTTAGTAATTAGTTTTATTTGGATTATCTTTTAATTATGATTTTATTTCGTTTTATTTTAGTTTAAGATCCTAGTTTATCATTTGCGTGGTAACAGCCTCTTGCAAATGCAAGGTAAAACTGCGAACTATATACCCTTCAGAAAGGGTCCAACAATCTGTGAGAAAGGGTCCAACAATCTTCATCACTACAGATGATGACAATAAGGTGTTTAAAAAAATATTCATTCCCATTATTAATGTGTGGTTTCTCTCCTTTATATTTAATTCCAAAAAACATTCTAAAGGGTATACTAATTAAGCCAACATCAAATCTTTTGAAAACCTAATTTTTGTTTTATTTCAATGTTACTCAAATAGGCGGTGGGAAGCCCTTCAAGGAAGAAGATTTGGGAGTTCAAAGCTAACTAGCCCATAACGGTCCCTGGTCAAAGTGGCACCTTGTTAATGCATGAGATTTAGGGGGAAATGGATAGAGAGAAAGGGATGATTTACTGTACTATGTAGAAGCTTTGAAATTTTATATTTATATAAATATAAATATAAATATCTATATATATTAGGCAAAGAGAGAGGGAGAGAATTTACATCACTAGAAGGGTGAAAATTTTAGGCCCCGTTTGGTAACGTTTATGTTTACTGCTTTTGGTTTTCGTTTTTTATTTTTTTGTAAATTACTAAATTATATAAATGTTTCTAATAATTATTTTTATTTTCAAAAACATATAAAGTTTTCAAAATTTACTAAATTTTTGTAAACAGAAAAAATATGTTTTTATTTGTTTTGTAAACAAATTTTTATTCTATCTTTCTTTCTCCACCACCTCCGAGCACCAATTCTGGCCACCCCCTCCGACCAATACCTCTGACTACCACATACGGCCACCCCTCTATCCACCACCTCCAAGCACCAACTCCAACCACTACTTCCAGCCACCTTCTCTGACCACCACATATGGCCACCGCCTCCAACCACCACTTTCTACAAGCATCGTTATCTCTTACTATCATCACCGGCTAGCACCTTTACTCAGAACCTCCGACCATCACCTTTGACCACTACATTCATTCATAATCTTCGACCACCACTTTTCAAACATCTATGTGCCAAACATATTTTTATTTTTATTTTTTTTTAAAATAACAAAAACATGTTTTTTGTTTATTGTAAACAAAAAACTATACAGATACCAAATGGCGCCTTAGTGTCTGATCTTTCCATTAAGCACCTATTGTGACGCGCATGCACTGAGTACCATGGGACTGTCTTGGAGTCTTACATCTATAAAGGCTGCTATTTGGTCAAGTCCACAGCACTAATGATAGTTTGAAGAGAAGAAACAACCTACCAGCCAACTGGTGTTGCATTGTCAAAGGGCAAATGAGAGAATGAATCATTTATTGCCACACCCAAAAGGTTGTTACAAAACTTTGAAGTTTCTATTGTTTTTGTTTGTCATTGCATGGATTTTCCATCTTCCATTAAAGAGTTGCTCTGAAGTTCACAGGGTAGTGTGAGTTGTAGCAGGAGAAAACAGAAGGATGCTATCGAGTTTGGAAGGATGGTTCTCCTCTTCATATTTTGTGGAGTCCTCTGAAAGGAGCAAGCATTTGTTTGTAACCAATCATGAAGGCATGATTATTCCTTCTTTTTTTACAGCACCCCAGGGAAGGAGGCATTGCAAGGATATTTGGGGGTGTGGGAATTAGTGGGGCAACTGCACCATTAGACTGATTTAAGATAAAGTAGTTTTTTGTTGGTCATCGAGGCGATGGCACCTTTAAACTCTTTGAGGATTTAAAAAAGGGAGGAAAAGAGGAAAAAGAATCCTCCCTTCTCCCCAACTTTTGGCCCTGTTGGTAGGAGTGGGAGTTTTGGATTGATAAACTGTAAGTATCAATGACATATCCCTCAAATAATTGAACAAGAAAATAATCGAGGTTGGAAGCTAAAAATTTAAGTCACAGGTCCCACCATTATGAAGAAACCTTTTTAATACAATGAATATTGTTTGTGATAGTGTTTAAGAACTTATCAGGAAAAAAAATGAAAAAAAAAGCTTGTGACAGTTTTGAGTCTTGAACTTATTTCATAAAATGGAATCGAACTAATTTATCAGGAATTATTATGTTCTCAAACTCAAGCAGTCTTTTGGAAATTTTTATAGTTGAAAAAAATGAGTTGCAGTTTTGATCCATGGATATTAATATTAGGTGAAGTTAATTTCCAGGTCTTATATGTGTCCTATATCGGGCGTACAATACTTTATGTAGACAAGATTTCGTATTTATGTGAGTCAAGGAAAGACTAGCAGCTTGTGCACATACCTATGTAACCTTTCTACACGACAAAGAGTTAGTTTTACAGAATTTGAAAATCGTAAAATTCAACATGATATATGAAGATAATGTGAAACACTTCATGTGAACAAAATAAAATAAACAAAACTAATATTGACGCAAATTACACAATAAGAACATAATTACATAATCTAATTAGGAGGATATTTATCTTCATCACAAGAGATTTTGACTCAAATTCAACCATCCATAAGATTCCTTCAAAATCATATTATATTCTCTTTGAAATTCATAAAATAGCCCAATAAAACTCAAATAGAGTAAAACAAGAAGCGAGTGAGTGTAATTTGAAGATTAACCACAATACACTTTAAACATCTTTTGTATACTAACTTCCAAGGGGGAAAATGTTATGAAATCATTGAATCCGACTGTTTCAGCACCGATATCAATTTAACAATGTGTTTTTCACCAAAATAATAATAGGTCAAAAATATTACTTCTTTTGTAATGTTTTAATTTTCAATAAAACATTATTTCTTTTGCCCATATGGCAATAGATAACTTATTAAAAGTGTTGTTTTCATCTTAAACCTTACTAAAAGATGTGAACATTTTTTTTACACAAAAGAGAAAAGAAAGGTTAAAAACCTATCTCTATTTGATTTTATTAAATCATTTAATCTCCAAAAGAACAACAAATTAAACATAGTTATTATTTATTTTCCCAATAAATACGCTTCGGGAAAAAAGAGGCAAAAGTGGAAAATAGAGGTCCAAAATCATATAAATCAAAAGTATGGAACCGACTCGCGAATCAAACCATGAATTGCAAGATTTATCGTGAATTGTAAATTGAATCGTGACTTGAATCCTAAATTGTAAAATTTTGATAACTATTCTAGCAATACACCATTGTTATATTACAACTATACACACACCGGAACAATTGCAATTTCAAACCGAAAATCTTCAATCAAGCCGAAATGAACGTAAACTAATAAAACCATTCTCCTACCTGTTGCCCTTTAAGTTAACAACTAATTTCGAAAAACAGCTGGCTGTCTACAGCCTCCATAGTGCCAGTTCTGAAATCTAACAACTTTCCAATATCAACCCAACTTGAGCTTATTTATTCCTATAAACCCTAAAACCTTCCATCAAGCCTACGAAGCATTTAGGCTACAACATTTTCTTAAACTCAACCCAAAAAACAAATTGAACGATGCGTCACTTCCAAGTTTTTAATCGTTCCTACGTCACGCATCTCTTGTTTGAGTATTCATTTTTTCAAGTTTCTGTTCGTAAGCAATGTGTTTCATGACTCTCAGCCCCCTTTTTTACTTCGCACCTTTAAAAGTTTAGATTTAATAAAATATTAGTCATATTTAGAAGATGTATAAGAAAACTGGTCTTATTGCAAAGTTTTATATGGATAGAAACCAAATTGATTGTGACAAATTTACCATAATTTAAGTGGTTAAGGTAATTTTGGCTTCAAGCCAAGTTGTTAGGCACTGATGTGGCGAGATGGTTACATTTTTCATTAGAAATATTTAAGATTTCCATAACTTTCAATATTTACATCCATTTTCTATCAAATTTGTATTTTTTGGAACATGTTCATTGAGATCTACGAAACAAGAAATTTCTCAGTTTTCAAAAATGAAAAAACTTCTCAGTTTTTCAGTTTCAAAACTAATTTCACGGTTTTAAAATCAAGAAATTTCTAGACTTCAAGATATTAAGAAGGTTTTAAAATTCTCTAGGGATCAAATTGTGGTTTTTTCAATTTTTCTTCATTTGTAACCTTTAGAAATTGAAAAATTTACCCATCATGTGCTTTCAAATAGATATTGTTTTTTAATTTTGTGAACATTTTTAGTTTACAGAAACCGAGAAATTTCGTAAGTTTGAGATTCTCAGTTTCCAACGATTTGCAGTATCCTGCAATTGGACATGAGAATTATAGTGTTTGAATCTGAAATTTATTAGCTTTCCATAGTCCACCAATACATGCTCCGGTTACGGACTGAAAGCAGTGCTAAACCCAAGTACCGCATTGAATAGCTTGGAGAGAAATACCTCGAGTCTTGACTACAGTTCAAAGGGTAGAAGTGAAGAAAACATGACGAGAGAGCCAGAGGGAGGGATGAAAATTCAATGAGTGAGAAGACTGCTAGTACATAGAGAGAATACGAATATAACCTAAATTCCTGATCACATCACATCGGGATACATAGTGATAACTGTTAGCCCAAGAGCTTCTTTAATTGATTTTGATAATTTTCATATTTCATTTCCTATAAATAAATGTCTTTAATTG
>JAOTRH010166608.1:0-12600 GCA_034768845.1 Heliamphora exappendiculata
TATATTTACATAAAAGACTAACCAAAAGAGAAATAAAAATGGATAAGGAAACAAAATATTTTTGAAAACACAATCCTAATAGAATATGGAACTCCTAAAATCTATGCTTGAATTTCTTGAGCCGAAAATACATGTGCAATTCCCTTTATTGTCCCTAGAAGAGAAATAAAAGGGATAGGTAGGGAAACAAAATATTTTTGAAAACAAAATCCTAATAGAATATGGAACTCCTAAAATATTTACTTGAATTTCTTGAGCCGAAAGTAGGTGCGCGATTCCCTTATATGATCCCCATCAACTATGATCGATATTGTTGTTGTTGTCGTCGTTGTTTGATAGAAAAGAGAACACATTTTTTAAGGAAAAAGCCTATTCTGGTTATGTATTTCCACACATAAGCTAACATAAGTAGATTTTGTATCCTTCTTTACTCCATACTATAAGAACAAACCATCCTATATAAGCCAAAATTTCTGTAGGTTTAATGTATATCTTGCAGCCACTTTTTAAATTATCATCTCACCCACTTTATTCTCTTGGATAGCCTTTATTTACCCATCTTCCTTCCTCCATGTACCATGATCCTTTCAACTCTTCTCCTTTGTTCTTTTGAATGAACATGTCCAAACCAAATACGAAGCAACATTTTATATTTAGCTCTCTTTTCTTTCTTCTATATTTTTTCCATTCCTCTTCTTCCCAGAAGACTTGCCCAAACTGTGGCTCTATTGAAATCCCATATCCGTTAAGCACCAATCCCAGTTGTGGCAATCCGATTACTCTATTAGCTGTGATCCCCTTTCTCACAAACTCTACTTTGATGCAGTCAATGAAAGTTCTTACCTCATTCTCCAAATTATCGCTTCCTTTCAACGCATGGTGGTGCAACCACCACTGTGGCTGCCTGGTACGTGTGTAACTCAAGACATGCCCGTGAGCGAGGGGTTTTGGCTCAATCAGACCCTCCCGTTCAACATCACGTCATCCAACACAATCTTCCTCTTCAACTGTTCACCGAGTCTATTGATCTCTCCTCTAAATTGCACTCCTTCTAGTCTTTGCCACCATTACCTGGAGAGCTCGGGACATGTTGACAAAAAGCATGCTCTTCAGTGTGCAAGCGGCCTTGACCCGTGCTGCACCTTTCTTGCAGGTGGCTTGCCATCAGCGTACAAGATAAGACTGCACGGTTTGGGTTGCAGAGGTTTTAGAAGCATACTTCATCTGGATCCAAAAAAACCTCCAAAACAATGGGAAGAGGGATTGGAAATTCAATGGGCTCCTCCGCCGGAACCGGCTTGTAAAACCCAACTTGATTGTTCTGGGGATTCCAAGTGTTCACCTGCAGGTGAAAGTGGTGTCTTCCGTTGCCTTTGCAAGAGAGGCTATTATTGGAACTGCAGCCTCGGTACATGCTCAAGAAAGAAGAACTCAAAATCTGGCCTTACATTCAAGGTTTCAATAGGAGTTGTCTCTTTCTTCACTCTTGCAGGAGTAATGGCTGCAATAACAGTGAGAAAATCTGGCAAGTTGTCAAACTGGGGAAAGCTTGCAAAGGCAAGAGAAGACTTGTTAAAATCAAGCAATGGTGGAAAGTCTGCAATGATGTTTAGCCTGAAAGAGGTGAAGAAAGCAACAAATGGGTTCTCCAAAGACAGGATTTTGGGGAGTGGTGACTTTGGAGAAGTCTATAAAGGTGAGCTTCAAGACAGGACCGTTGTGGCTATTAAGTTGGCCAAAGTGGGTGACATGAAAAGCACTCAACAAGTACTCAATGAGGTTGGGATACTTTCTCAAGTATATCACAAGAACCTGGTTAGGCTCATCCGTTGTTGCGTGGAAGCCGAGCAGCCATTGATGATTTACGAGTACATTTCTAACGGGACCCTCCACGACCATTTACATCACAATTGCTCCACCTTTCTGGATTGGAAAACAAGGATTAGAATTGCCTCGCAAACTGCTGAAGCATTGGCATATCTACTCTCGGCAGCTCACTCCCCCATCTACCATTGAGATGTCAAGTCAACAAATATACTCTTGGATAATGACTTCAATGCAAAAGTTGCAGATTTTGGGCTCTCCAGATTGGCTCGCCCGGGATTGAGTCCTGTTTCAACCTGTGCCCAGGGAACGTTAGGATACTTGGACCCCGAGTATTATCGTAACTACCAACTAACAGATAAAAGTGATGTTTACAGTTACGGAGTTGTGTTGCTTGAGCTTTTAACCTCCCAGAAATCAATTGACTTCTCGCGTGATGAGGATGATGTGAACCTGGCTGTTTATGTTAGTCGGCGAGCTAGTGGTGGTTCGATCATGAAAGTCGTTGACCAGAAGTTGCTGGGAGAGGATCCTCCTGTTAAGATAATGACGGGTGTGAAACGTTTCTCTGAACTCGTTCTTGCTTGTTTGAGAGAGAAGAAAGGGGACAGACCTAGCATGAAAGACGTTGTTCAGGAGCTCCAATGTGTAAGGGAAATAATAGAGCAAGAAGAGGCTTCTAATGAGGAGAGTTCTGAGATTATCTGATATGCACTTAGATACTTCTTAGCAAATGTTGAAAAGCTTGAGATATGGATGTGTATTGTGATACTTCTTATGATGACTATTAAATTCCTTGACAAATGAATGTATATGTTCTATGGATATTCATGTTGTGAAGATAGAAAGAGTAGATTTAGATTTGGGAAGTTAGTGGAGAGGATGGCGGGAAAGGCCCTGATTTTGTGTTGCCAACCGAAGTTAAAGTGACACCTATGGTTGATGGATTTGAGTGGGATGAAAAAGACATAAAAGAGAAAAAGATTGGGATCAGTTGCTTACTTTGTGCAGAATGTATGAGTGGTGATCCAAAATCATGGACTTGCAAATATGTGGAATTGGAATCTAAGGGATTTACCATGGTGGGGAAAAGAAAATCAGATTTTGGAAATGGGGAAAGACCGAAAGATTTAGCACCTTAATATTAGACAATTGAAGTGGGGAAAGCATTAAATATAGTTTGTCTCATCATTTGGGAGCTTGACCCATTGGTTTGAAATAGAAAGTTACAACTAGTAGATGTACGGGGTTAAATTCCTCTCTAGTTTCGTTACCTTCAAGTTTCAGTTTCGTTCATCTTGGGAGTACGACCTATCCCAATTCCACTTTAATGATCAGAACCATGTATCTTGTAACTCACCCTTCGTATATCATTTATGCATAAAATTAAATTGATCGAATATCATTAAGTACATGAGCAAATCACATTTGTCGTGAAAAAAATAAACGGTAAATAAACAAGACCGTTCTTTCTTTTTCTTTCTCCTTTTTTTTTATTTTATAAATGTTAGTTGCTTATGCACTTAATAATATCTGTTCAATTTGATTTTGTTCATGATTGATTTACGAATGGGAGCTATAAGTGAACGATTCCGATCATCAAAGTATGATCGAGGTGAGCCACACCCGTTCAAAATAGACGAAACTTGATGGTAATCAAACTGGAGAGGACGTTACCCACCATCGGGTGGTGCCATTTCATTGGATTGTGCCACTCGAATAGTGACCCTTGAGTATATCGTAATGTAGTTAAATAAATGTATTTTGTTGAAATTACATTCATAAAAAATTATTTCTCTCACCCTCTCTTTTTCTCTATATCTCCCTCCACAGAACTTCGTGAGTAAGGACCTTGGAATGTGGATTCAAGTACTGTTAGGTTATATTTGATTGATCGAATTAATAATGAGGAGATATATAATCTTACTTGATAAGTAATCTCATGTGATTAGTAGTGAGTAGATTATTAATATCACATTCTCTTAAGTATTATATATTCCATATTTTATGAAATTAGTTATTCAATGTATATATAAAATCCTCCCACCACTTGTTGAATTCAAACAAAGGAAATATAATTCAATGGAATATATAATCCAATCCCATATCTAACCCAATCAATCAAACATGCCCTTAAACCATTGTAACAGTCCTCCACAACTTGAAAAAGCAGAGAGACACTAACATGTGGGGAGTTTCAACCATGAAACAGAATTCAAAAAAAGAAAAGGAAAAAGAAAATCCTAAAGGCAGGTGATAGAATTTTGCAACAGCAAGCTCACTGGAGAATTGAATTGAGAAAAAAAATCAAATAAAGCAATAACAAAATCGGCGCGTGGTTCTCAAAAGACACTTCTTTAAGAACAACCAACACTACTACTAATTCATACCAGAGTTTGTCAGCAACTCCTTAGCTTATCAAGTCATATCCCTAGAGCCAGGAAATATCAAGTGTTCAAAGATAGAATATTCTATATGTGAAAAAGACATAAAAATAAAAAGAAGTATCAAAATTCTTAATGCAGATGGATTGTTGAAGGTAACTATCTAAAAACTTTGCTTGGACAGAGCTTGCGCTGGCATATAACCTCTATTTAGGGGGAGAAAAAGTAGTATCGGATAATTGCCTTTTCAGTTAACTGCAACCTCCGCAGAAAGGTAACTAGAATGAAGTGAGTCTTGGCTGGAGACTTTTGTCTTTGAGAGGTTGAGTACCCGCACAGCTTCTTCCACCTTGGCAGCCAGTGACTCTGGTGACTCCAATAAGAGTAGTAGTTCTGAGTTGTCCATCTCCAAAAGCATCCCCGTTATCTTTGCAGTAAGATCAGGCTGCAATAGACACGTGAACGTAATTCCTAACGAGCCGTTAGCTATTGTGACAATACAATAATTTGCAAGGAATTCTTATTGTCCTTTCATGAAATAAGGAATGGAAAAATATATTGCAAGTCTCAAATAAAGTTTTCCAATGGAACTTTCTGAGTCGGGCACAACTTCTCCTTGAGATAACGATGCAGACTTCGATGCTTTTATGAGTTATATTTGCTTCAGAATTGGTGAAAAATAATGAACTGAAGCATTAAGTAAAACTTGACATTATGTCATGTATACCTTTCCATATATGTTTCTTGTAATATATGAAAAGCAAAAGTGTAACCAGACCACTGTTACCTTGTGTTTCTGGACGAGAGGGTAAAGCCACTCTCCTAATATCTGTTTCTGCTGCTCAGGGGGAGCAGCAGCGAGCCTGCTGCTCAACATCTCTGAGCCCTCGGATCCAGATCCAACAGAACCAGAAATGGCAGAGGAGACTCCAGATCCTTTGTTCATCTCAGGTACACGTCCATTTGGGACATATTTTCCCTGCCCAGCCCGCTGCGAAGCATTGCTTACTGATGTTAGAATGTGTAGCATATGGGTGGTAATATGGTTTTGTTCTCTCTATCTACCCACGTGGCCACATGGGAAAATGAATAAACAAGTTAAACAGTGTCATAACTGCAAGGTACAAAGTAAACCAACTGTTATTTGTAATATGTCTCTCCGGGTTGCTTTTTGTAGGACAAGAAATCTTGCAGTACATCAATTTGAAATTCAAGAGGCCACTATGTCTCTGTACGAGAAGACAGAAATTAGTGTACCATTTTAGGGGGTGTTTGGCAAAGCTTTTAGTTTTTTCTTTTAGTTTCCTACTATTATTTTTAATTATAAGCTATAATATATTCCAAACATCTACAACTTCTGTTACAAATTACATCTACTTTTTATTCTATTTTAACTACAAGTTATAATATTTACCAAATACTTATAGTTTTTGCTACAAGTTATAATGTATAAGTTACTAGCAGTAGATTTGCCAAACACCTCCTTAGTGTTCTGAGCAATTTTGATTCTCTGTCACCTATCTTAAAAGAAATGTGCCTGTCATGGCAATATCTGTTTTTTGTGTGATTTCTATCCCACAATATGGTTAAGGCAATGACTAGGAGGATCCAATTTGAAGGATTTAAGGAGATGTTTGATTGACCAAATTAAATGTAGAATTGGATTATATATTTTGAGATTATATTTTTTTTATTTAAATACAACAAATAGTGGAAGATTATATATCCATTGATTGGATAATTAATTTCACAAAATGTAAAATATACAATACTTAGAATAACGTGGTTTTAATAATCTGTTCACTCTTAGTCTCGTGAAATTACTTATTCTGTGAGAATATATATCTACGTATTATTAATTCAATCTAATAGAAGGGGAGATCCGATTGCATTACATATTCTCTAAAGATTGTATTTTCCTTATTACAACATATAGTGGATGGATTATGTATCCATTGAATAGATAACCAATTCCATAAAATGTGGGGTATATACTACTTAGCTAGGAGAATATGGTATTAATAATGTTCTCATTATTAGTCTTATAGAATTACTTATTATGTGGGATTATATATCCACTCTTCATTAATTCAATCTATCAAATGGGGTGGAGCCTAATATCCTTGTTTCAGCCCCATCCTTCAAACCACTAGTTTGTTACAAAATCATTTCTAATAGAAGGGGGGCTTGGGGGATCTCAAGAATTAGAGTGGAAACAAGGAAGCAGCATTAGCTTCAAAAGAATCTCCTCCGGCCAATCAAACTAGCATTGACGATAGGGGTTGCAGTCTTGCATTTATAGGAGTGAGACAATTGATTGTACAAGTCAATAGAAAGATGATTATAAACAATTTGACAAAGTAAGAAAAAGCATACCTGTTGATTGCTTGAGTCTTTTGATGTGGTCACTGACTGGGAGGGCTGTTGCAAATATGGAACAAAAGAAGCAGTATTACCACCACCCTGTGGAGGCATATGCCCGTTCATCCTTCCCCTATTTTGCCTATATTGTCCTGGAGTACTAGAAATCTGAAAAGGAAAATTTAAGGGGTTTAACGAGCAAGGCATATTTGGCATAACTAAATACTTTACTTTTGCCAATCAACCACTTATATTGATTAAGGAAAGCAGAACGTACATAGATCTATGTAGCAGACCCCATATCACTAAGGGCATGTTTGATCATACGATTATTGTTATAGGAATGAGTTATACTATGTGATAAAGGGAGATGAGTTATACCTTGAAATAAAGGGGATAAAAGAATGGAATAAAATATGGAATATGATAGGATTAGAGACAAGATTGTAAGGGATAAGTTATGCTATAAGATTAAAAATACAATTATAAGGAATACGTAATAGCATAGAACTGTTTTTATCTTTGATTAGCATTACATAAATAATTGGATAAAGATATAAAAGAAATAATCCCGGGATTAAAATTGACGAACAAACAACGAAGTAAAAAACACGTGGGGCCCATTTGTCTTCTAAAAATCCCCATTCTTATCCCGTAACAAAACGTGGGACTCGTGTGTTCCCTAATCCTTTATCCCACCAATTTTATCCCTTAACCGAGCCCAGTCTGAGAGAAAGCTCTTTTGAGTTTCAAGTGCTATAACAAATACATGGGTACTAACCACTGGAAGTTGTGATGGCTGAAAACCCGATCTAATCGAAGGTGCAAACCCATTAGCTCTCCATCCGGGTGTCAGACCCAGAGGCTGATACATCAGCCCCGGCCGTGGAGGTACATGCGAACCAACGCCAGGAGGGGCCGTGTAATAAAGAGGAGAATATGCCGCGGGAATGACAGTTGAAGATCCAGCTAGTGCTGCCATACGCTGCACAAACTGAAGCTGTAATTGGGCTTGCCTCTCCTCTTTCCTTTGAGCTATAGCAACATATAGCGGCTTTTTGTGAAACATGAATCCTGTAAAACATAAGGTAGAGAACACTGGATTGTATCCTTGTTATTATGGGTTTGTAAACTACTTCTAAGTTCTAACCCCATATGGAAGGACATTGATACCTATAAATCTTTAATGACCAAGATTATGCAATTGGGAAAGGACCAATTACGTGCAGAAGTTTTGTTCAAAAGTTTCTGAAATAGTATTTAGTTATTAATGGACATACGATTGCTGATCATTTGTGTTAGACTGTGAACCAGGCATAAGTACGGTTGCAGGTACTAGTACGATACGGGTACCTTGATACGTCAAAATCTTAACAAGTAAGATACGGGTACGACTAGGGTATACCTGTTAAAAATGTAATTTTTATAAATTTGAAGTAATACATTGTATGTAAGGATTGAAAAAACAAATACCCACGTTAGTTTAATGATTTTGTAAGTTAAGAATCTAGCATTCAAATCATCTTTAATGAAGAGAGTAAGGCTCTTTAAACACCCTAAGAAGTAGGCTTAAGTCATCCCCCAAGTTGACGATGGTGATCTATCATAGGTTGAGGAATCAATCACGGAGTAAGTTCTTCAACAACAAACTAGAGGTTGATGTCGTTATATTAAGGTGGTGTTTGAAAATGCTACTGTTAGTAATCTTTAGTTTCCTACTACTAATTTTAGCTATAAACTACAAATTTTTTCAAACACTCACAATTTTTGTTATAATTTGTTATTATTTTTTCTTCTACTTCAGCTACAAGTTACAATTTTTATTAAGCATTTATACTTCTGCTATAAGGTACAATCTATAAGTTACTAGCAATAGTTTTGCCGAACATCACCTAAATAACATACTAACCAAAGCTTATTTTTGAGAGTATACTAAGTATAGAAAAAAGTATTATGAAGCTACCTTCATATTTGTTTAAAAGTAAGTATTATTTAGGATAGAGTACGGACTTGAGGATTTACTAGGTATTTTTAAGTATGACAAAAACCGATAATGAAAATGCAAGTACGTGTTTCTCAATCTCAGTACGTACGCAGAATTACCATGCTAACTACAAGTACCCAATATGTATGATGTATCAAGTTTGGGTACATCATGTTTTCTGAAGTACCCATGCTTCATTGTTGTTAGATAATGTTCCACGTTACTTAGGTGTGAGTGATGTCTCCCCCTAATGACTTTAAACTTTTAGGTTGGATGTACGATTTTTTCAATTTCTAAATACCATAAACCTCTTGTTTCAAATGCAAGAGAACAATCCTGAAGCTTATAATTAAACAAACAGAAAATGAAACTGTACCCTACCTAAAGAATAACCCAATATGTATCAAGTTCGGGTACATCATGTTTTCTGAAGTACCCATGCTTCATCGGTGTTAGTTTGGAGTACCCATATTTCGTCATTGTTAGATAATGTTCCACATTACTTAGATGTGAGTTTATATCTCCCCCTAATGACTTAAAAACTTCTAGGTTGGATGTACAATTTTCTTCAATTTCTAAATACCATAAACCTCTTGTATCAAATGCAAGAGAGCAATCCTGAAGCTTATAATTACACAAACAGAAAATGAAACTGTACCCTACTTAAAGAATAATTCAGGCAACAAGAACAATATCACTCAATTATGAACTAAAATCTTATCATCTTACGAAAGTTTCAGAGTGTGAGTTTTTCACAAAAATGGCCGTAATGTCAATCAAGTCAATAACATGAAGCATTCTTCTTTCTTCATTATGTTCTGATGGGCCCTATTCTATGAAACATGCGTATGTAATGGAAGGAGTTTATGAGGTGTTACCAACTTACTGAAATCATAAGTTGGCATCTCCTAGGAAGGTTTAGGTTTAAATTTAAAGTCTGCATTGCATTCCTTACAAACTATTGAATGTAAACAAATAGTAGCACGCCTTCCGATAAAATGGGCTTGAATGCTTGTATACCCAATCCATGCAGAATTGGTGTTCTATTCCACAAAACAGGATGTCCCCACATAATTTCCTAAAGCATTTCTCGTACAATCAGTTTCTTCTCTTGAATTTTACTCTTTCAACTTCTATGTGCGAAGCAAAATGTTGTCTAATTAGAACACGAATTACAAATGTCTGGAAATATTCAAAATCATATATGATAAAAACAAAAAAGAAGGAAGAAGAAGAAGAAGAATACAAGTAATCTAATAAAATACTAATCATATTGATCACTAGCTACTACTGAAGTTTTTTTTTATCTCCAAATTCTTCCCAAACAAAGGAGAAAAGTTCAGATAATTCTGATTGATTACTGTCCCTTAGGCTTTGTTGGTAACTTGGTTTTAAATAAGACCTTTTGTTTTAAGCACATAAGTAAAAAATCTGTTTAGTGAATTTTAAAGATGACTTAAAGCCAAAAGACAATAAGATAGTAAGTCAAAAAGTTTCGAGTCAAAGAAGTTATAAATTCTTTCTTTTATTTTCACATAATCTTATATTTCATATAAATCTACTTTGATAGATCTTGATGAAGAGGTTTTAAAAATATAATTTTTATAAAAAAAATAAATGTGTATAATAAAAGTAATGACATTTTTAAAAACACATAAAAGTATTTTAGGTTAAAAAGAAAAATGATAAAAAAGTTAAAACCCAATTAGCAAAAAGACAAAAAGCTGAGGTTGACAAAGGAGGCCAAAAGCTTATTTGAGATTTAAGCCAAAAACTCTGCAAGCCGGGCTTAAACTTGGGAGCCAAACAAGACCTATTGTCTTGGTGAATTACTATGTAGGAGGAAATTAACAACTCCTGTGATTTTATCTATTTGATTTTGGAAGTGAAAAGAACTCAATCCTTGTTTTTTTTTTTACAGTGGTAAGAACTATATAAAGGAGTATTAATGCATCTCAATTCAGTGGCATCTGAAAAAAAATATCGTTTGGCAATGGGTTTAAAGTTTGACTTTTTGTTTTCTGATTTAAAATTAAAAAGTCAAAAAATTACATTTAAAAATCCAAAGGCTTTTAGTCTTTTTGTTTTTTTTTTCATAAAAATAATTTTATATATTTTTTAGAAATATCATAATTTTTATTATACACATTTTTTTATTATAAAAATTATATTTATAAAATTTATTCGTCAAAATTTATCAAACAAGATTCGTGTTAAATATAAAATTATGTAAAAATAAAATTTTAAAAATTATAACAAATTTTTTTGACATAAAGCTCTTTTGGCCTCATGTCACTTTAAGTATTGCTTTTTAACTTATTATTTTTTGACTTAACGGCATTCTTACGATTTATTAAATAAATTATTTATTTATTTAATTTAAAATAATTTTAAACAAAAAGTTAAAAATTTTAAGTAAAAAATATCGCTTAAAATTAAATTGCCAAAGCCCAATTATACAAACTCACCATGGAAAGTGTTGACAGCTTGATTGGCCTCCTCAGGTGCAGAGAAGCAAACAAACCCAAACCCCTTACTGATTCCTTTTTCATCTCGCATTAATTTTGCAGAAGTGATTGTGCCACACCGGCTGAAGTGTTCTCGCAGCTCATCATCAGTGACCTCATCATCAATATTCTTGACATAGACATTTGAATCCTAGGATATAAATGTAAAAAAAAAAAGAAAAAAAAGAAAAAAATTAATTTAAGACATGTCTGTTTTAAAAGATAAAAAAATAAAGAATAATGTTAAACAACGCCACTGGCGTTGTGTAAGAAGAAAAGAGAGAGAGAGACGTATTAAGGAGAGAGAGGAGAGTCCATTCCTTTTATTAAAAAATAAAATAATAAAAAATAAAAATAAAATTGAAGCAGCGAGAGGTCGCTCCGACGCCACATGCTTGCCACCTTCACCTCCACCACTGCCGCCTCTGTCGTCATTTCGTCGTCGCCGTCGTCATCGACTCGCCGTCGCTTGTCGTCTCTGGCTCCTCTCTTGTCCCTCTTTGCGTCTCTCTCTCAATAGAGAGAGAGACGAGAGAGGGACGAGAGAGGAGCCAAAAACGATGAGCGGCGTCGGGTTGACGGCGACGACAAAACGACGACGGAGACAGCGGTAGTGGAGGCTGGAGGTATTGATGACGTGTGGCGTCGGGAGAGCCGCTCTCGCTGCTTCAATTTTATTTTTATTTATTATTTTTTAATAAAAGAGGCTGACTCTCCTCTCTCTCTCTTTAATACGTATTTCTCTCTTTTTTTTTCTTAAATAACGCTCTATGGGCATTGTTTAGCATTATTCAAAAATAAAATAATAAATATTTTCATCATTAACTGTCCTTTTTTGTCCCATGCATTTATCTCTCATTTCAATCATGACTTTTAGTTCCTCAATAGAAAAATAGGTAACAAACTTACTTTGGGCTAATAATTTAATTTGGGGTTTTAGTTCCTTAATACAAATGTGAATTTAAGAGAATATTTGGATTGCCAAATTGACAAGGAGCTAAATACTATTAGGAAACATGGGAGGCTACAAATTAGATTTTGTTTAATGTGATTAGTTATTTTGCGTTTATTTCACGAAATTATAACTAATGATTCAATAAATGTTGAATTAATAATATTTTATTTATAATATTAATAATATTAGATTTTTTTAGTATTATTAGTACTAAATTTCAGATCATCTTTCATCCTTATTTAACAGTTAAAAATAATTTTATAATTTTGATTTTATTTTTTATTTCATTTCAACAAAACATGAATTACATTTTTTACTGTACACATAATTTATTCAATAATCTCATGAAATTAAAAAAATATAGAATTTATAATATTATTTAATTCTTATATCTTATCCAATTCTATTAAGCATACCAAACGAGCTCAAAAAATTCAAATTTATTTCTCATATGCAATTGGGGGGCGTGGAGTCTACTCCAATCCTACTTTGATGATAATATTGTGAAGTGTCTTAACACATTATATTTGTTTTTAAAAAACATAAAGGGCAAGTGAACAACACCATTTATTTTTTTATGTCAGA
>JAOTRH010166619.1:0-12600 GCA_034768845.1 Heliamphora exappendiculata
TAATACAAAAGTTTCTTCTTCTTTTTTTACAGGGTTTTCCCCTAGTTTCACATATTTCGATTCCCTCATCTGTTCAACAAGATAGTGATTTGGATGATAAGGTGCCAATAGGGCAACTTGTGGTCACCCATCATCATCGAGTTCCCCCTTCTCTCAATGTAATAGCAAAATCGCAATTTTCTTTAGCTAGACCTTCGAAGGAGGCATTGCCTTTTGAGTTTCTATCATCCCATCTCCGTGAGGCTCCTCCTATCCCAAAATCTGGTTTTAACACTTTAGTTGACAACGCGATTGCAGTTCGTTACCACAAATTGGGGCTGAGTTCGACGCCCAATTTTTTGCTCAGTAGTTGCTACCTAAGAACTTGGATTTTCTAATAGATTTTCAATTGTCAGAGGCTGAGGAGTCTAGGATCGTTACTCATTCTGTGATGCAGACCGGTACTGAGGAGGTTAATATAGGAGAGAGTGGGCCACATGCTGTTACTTTTGACAGCCTGGCTTAGGTAAATGCCGTTATGATGGACATCTCAATTCCTGATACCAATCAGAGACTCCCAAAAGAGGGTCTTGGCACCTTTCTTAGCCATCACCTCAGTCCTGAGGACTCCTTTACTTTGGAGCTTGTACGGGTTAACCATCCTGATATCTTCCTCCATTTCGCCTTTCAGGGTCTTGTACTTTTCGATTTGGGTCTCCATATACTGTCCTCTATAGTTCAGCAACTTTCGTGCTATAAGATCTGCAAGTTAGACAGCCAACCAATGACTCGGCCTTAATCATGGCTGATGACCTTGAGTTCATCAAATTGGATCTCATTTCGCTATGTTTGCGGCTCTCCTCAGCTCGATAGCTTATGCTCCATTGACAAGCCTTGGCTCATGCTCAAGATTACGAGTTCTGTGTGGATTTGGCTACTCGTTGTGTCTGATCTCAAGATAGCCCTAGCCAGGGCAGAGTTGACCCATGGTTCTCATCTCCCCTATGATGTAAAGACCAGTGATAATCTTTTGAAAGATATGTTGCAACTGACTCGAGCAGCAATTGGAAAAATATATTATTTCTTATTTAACAACTTCTCAAGCATAATACTTCTTGATAAATTTTACATTAATTGGGCCCGCTCGAAATTCATCACTAAGTCTTGCCAATCTGTAATACCTGCTATGATTTTCTTGAATTGCTATGATTTTCTTGAATCCCTTTGAATGAGCCTTTGCACTTGGCGGAGAATTCTAGTATTAGTTGCCCTCTCATGATTAGGTCAACCAGTTTTCAGACCAAGTTGTTCTCGTTGAACTTATGTTTTTTCACCTTTTGTTTTGTGCCCTTGACGCAGACTGTTACATCTTGCCTAGCCTTTTCTTGGCCCTTTCTCTTCTTTTCTCAACTGACTTCAAATAATTCATTATGTGCCTTGAATCCGGTCAAAGCCATCTAGGCCGATGGTATTATGAGTACCACTGGTAGTATTGCCTTCGAGCCATAGACTAATGAGGAGGGTAAAGCTACAAATAGCAATCTTTTTATAGTGCCATATGCCTATAGCGCGAATAGGAGATGATCGGGCAGACTTTATCAATCGCTTCCATCATTTTACTCATATCCTGACCAAGGTCTTGTTTGTAGCCTTGTCTTAGCCATTTCCCTTGGGATAGTAAGGCATCGACCTGTAATGTCTTGTTTGATATGATTCGAGCATGTGTTGAACTCGTTTATTTACAAATGGAGTTCTATTATCTGATAGAATTACTCGTACTCCAAACCTGCAAATAATATGCTCTTTGATAAAGTTTGCAACTGCATTGGCCACTACCTTCTTTATAGGTTTGGCCTTAACCCACTTGGTAAACACTCTGTTGCCATTAAGCAAACCAATATGGTGTTCAACCTGCCCCGATCAGGTTAGGGGTTCAAGGGCAGCGCCCTGGTGGTGTCCGGGGACAGTGCGCTAGGCAAGGTCAAGGGATAGCGTCTCCGAAGCCAAGCACCATTTCATCAGCTGAAGCCCCCGATCCATGTCAAACTGGCGATCTGTGCACCGAATGATCATCTACCACTGTTCGCCATGCTGAAACCAATGATCATCTCTTTAATGATCAAACCTATGAGGCATGGGAGTTCACATTCATATGCTACAGAAAAGTATTACAACAATTCTTATACCTCCAAATCAGAGTTCACATACTATCAAATCTAAAAAAAAATAAAATAGCACCACGAACAAACATCATGGAAAACAATCACACACGAAATGCATATAATCCATGTAACCATAATAGTGGGATAGAAAGGTACAAAACAAAGATTCGCACAGTTTTAATTCTACCCGAAACCCATAACATATAAAGATCAATTTTTACAAACAACGTGGTTCAATTTAACCGATATGTTGTATCAAAGAGACTCTAATACCAGTTGTTAAGAAACAGAATTTCAAGAACCAATGACATTATATATAAATTATACAAAAAACAGAAGTTGATAAAAAAACTCATATAATGTAATAAGAGTTATAACTTCGAAATCTCTTTAATTTAATCTCGTCCTAGCACTCAAATTAAAAATGCTAGATATGTAAGAATCGAAACGGTTGGATATACACAAATCGAACTCGACTGCCGCTCTGGTCTTCTCTCATATTCTTGTATGGCTAATTACAAATATAGTGTGGACTGCAAATTCATGACCTAAAACTTTAACTCGGTTGCCTCTTTGATATCATAAAAATTGATGTATTGTTGTACTGCACTAAAAATAAATATTTATATCCTAAATTTAACTACTACTCGATAGAATAGTGATTAAGTACAAGTATCGTTCCAATATGAATTATTATGCTAAATCACTACAATTCCTTATAATTACAAAGTCGATTCGGTTCTTCAATAAAAAAGTTGTTTATTTTGTTATTAAACTACAGAAAATAAATAAAATTGAAATTAAAAGTATGATTAGATGAAGAAAAAAGATCTTAGGGTTTTGAATCCCCCATATCCAAGTATTTTAGGTTTATTATGATTCATTTAATTTTTTACAGTTCAATTTCATCTCATCCGTACTATAGCCTGACTCGAATGATTAATAAATAAAATGTTTACCAAACCTAGCATAACCTATTTAGATTGGCACGAGTTGTCCATGCAAAATTTGGCATAATCTATCTTATCACAAGACGTTTGAATTGAAATACGAAATTAAAATAGTTGCATGATTTTGCAAACACAATCGCATAAAGTAAAATCAAAAACTTAAATAAACTTTAAAATTCGTTGATAAAAACTCAACGTCTAAAAATCATACAACGAAGTTGAATCTATATTGAAAGAAACTAGAAATCCTAATTAAAATCTGAAGTATTGGACTAGAGTTTCAGCAACCTTGAGATGAAGAGTTTAGCCGCTCATGCTGCAGCTACATTCCATGAAACTCGAAGAAAATTGGACTCTTGATCTCTGTTCTCATCTCCTCGTTAGCTCTTGAGCCCTAGCCTTCACCATTTGTGCCTTGTTGAACCTCTAGAATGAATCCTCCTCAAATTTTCTCCATCGCTGCTTATTTATAACGAAGGTTGTGCCCTAGGGTTTTAATTCTCAAATAGCCTGATATCTCGTGCCTTGTCCAGACACCTGTCCAAACGCAAACTTTTTGGACAAAATTGTCCGGATACTTGTCCAGACGAAATGCTATTGGCTTAAATTGTCTGAACGTTCATTTAGATGAAACTATTCAGAATGCCCATTTTTGCTATTTTTACTTTTTGATCAATTTTAGCCTATTTTTCACCTTCTTATCTCTTCTAATGTTAACACTAAAACACTTATAAAACATATTATTTAACATAAAGTCGAGAGTTAGCTAATGTAGTTTGCAGCATAGAAATGGTGCATTTATGCACCAATCAAAAATATCAAAACCTTAGCTTCCAAAAGAATTAAGACCGTATAAATATACTACAATAAGAACTTAAGAAGTATATAATAATTGGCCCCTTTGTAATTAGGAAAACCTAGTTTAATCCAAATTAAAATCTTAATTACATTAATTATAAATCATACCATTAAAGAATTATAATTGCATTTTTTATCTTATCTCAAAAAATAATTTCGAGCTTCATGTTCTTAAATGCTCATTTATCTCTCAATATTAAGATTACAGATGTTTGTCGACTAAATTAAATTAATAAAAATTTTATTTAATCAACTGCTTATAATATTTTTTAAGATTTTTCACTTAACTTATTTGATATGTCAAATATAAAATTCAACTACAGAGTTTGACAAAATTAAAACTTATAAACTCCTTAATTAGTATTATCAATATCTATCTCACGAAGTTAATTCATTTAGTAAATAATATTCATCATACACATAATGTTGTTTTCAGAGTCACCGAGTTTATTAACGTATAAAATTTCTCACTATTTTATAAATCAAAATAATAAATACTAAATATATATGTCTACTAACTATTTCAAAAAATAAAAGTATAATCATTCATAATAATCATGATTGATTATTTTTTATTATAAGTATGAAAAAATTATCACAAGATAGTTTTCTTCAATACACACAAGTATACTACTACAGTGAATTAGAATGATACCATTTTTACTAATCAACACAGATCTACTTCAATCATGTATTACAATCCTATCGATGGTATGTTCAATTCTATTTAAGACTATGAACAAAAACATAAATTCTATAAAAACTAACAATCTGATTTTTTGTGTGTAAGTTAAATTATACATTGCACTACTATGTAGAATAAAATACCCACATATATAACATCAAATAAATAATACGGTGTAAATATTGTTCATAGAAATTTTTATTAAAATAGAAATAACAAATTTTATTAATAAATAAAATAAATATCAAAATTTATTATACAAAAACATGTTTTTAGTATATATCCATAACAACAGAGATAGAGGATATTATGTCGACCATCTAGGAGCTCTCAACTTACTTCATAAGGTGTTCTATGCCATCAACTCATCAAAATGTATTTTTCAAAATATAAAAAATAAAAACATAATGTGTCCTTGTGGCATAAAATAAATAATATCTTAGTGCTGACTCTAACAGAATGTGGTATCTTCCCATT
The DNA here is from genome assembly GCA_034768845.1 of Heliamphora exappendiculata. Classification (NCBI taxonomy): domain Eukaryota; kingdom Viridiplantae; phylum Streptophyta; class Magnoliopsida; order Ericales; family Sarraceniaceae; genus Heliamphora; species Heliamphora exappendiculata. The sequence continues at coordinate 5,112 of JAOTRH010166619.1, forward strand.
TCCCTTCTATTGATCAATTAGTCGGTCTCTTCCCATTTCCCTTCTACTGATCAATTAGTCGATGCTGTGAACAAACGCCCTTACTAACAAGTGCTGAGTAATTCTCTCTCTATGTCTCTTCTTTACAAAAACATCTATACAAATGGGATGAAATATTATTCAAAAATATTTATATTTTTCTGTCTCAATGCATTGTATTCCATTAACTTAGATCATTGAAAATTTAGAGACATATAAATTTCAAGATATGATTTAATGATTTACAGTGTATTGAGAAATTAGTCGATGCTGACTCTAACAGAAGGTGGTCTCTTCCCATTTTCCTTCTATTGATCAATTAGTCGATGCTGTGAACAAACGCCCTTGCTAACAAGTGCTTGGTAATTCTCTCTCTATGTCTCTTCTTTACAAAAACATCTATACAGATGGGATGGAATATTATCCAAAAATATCTATATTCTTCTGTCTCAATGCATTGTATTTCATTAACTTAGATCTTTGAAAATTTAGAGACATATAAATCTCAAGATATGATTTAATGATTTACAGTGTATTGAGAAACAAGGACAAACAAAAATATTTTGTGCCAGAAAATCTCATTCTCAAATAGACAGATCTGTATGCATATATATGAAATGTGTTGTCTTTGTTTTTAATTTGAGTAGATTGCCCTTACAAGAAAAGGGTCTCTTTATATTAGGCCCTTGCTCATAGGAGGTGGTCCTATTATTTTGGGAATGGCCCCAGTGCTCGATTAACACATTCATTGTATATGCTTCCCTTGTTGTCAACTATTTCAAGGTTAGAATTATTTATTTATTTATTTATTTTTCTTAAACAATGACTAAGCTATATTTGATTTATTAAAATGAACCACAAAATGGGATAATGATCCGCTAAAAGACACCTTCTGATATTTGGTTAGCCACATAAATAATAAAATGTCAAATTGAAAAGTAATCATTATTTTCTATTTAATAGAATGGGAATTTTGATACAAATAATGGGAGTGTTTGTGAATGCTAGTGCCAGTAACTTTTAGCTTTATATTATTAATTTTAGTTATAAATTATAAGTTTTTTTTAAATACTTACAACTTATATTTATTTTTCTTCTATTTCAGTTACAAGTTATAATATTTAACAAATACTCACAATTTCTTCTACATGTTACAATTTATAAATTACTAATAGTAATTTTGTCAAACACCACCAACAAGTAAATATAATTTTATTTATGTAGAAAATCATTCTATTGTACCAAAGCTTGCCGGAGTCTAGATTTAATTGAGAATGGAGAAAGGTTTTAGACGGCCTTGGCTTGTGGTGGAGTTGGAGGTTTCAAGTTCTTTATCAATTGGGTGATGCTACGAATCACGAATTTTTTTATTGAAAATTTGACCGAATCACTTGCTTGGCAATCAGGAAGAAGACGACTAGGCCTTGACCATCTTTAAGTGCTTTTTTCACTTTTCGGCACGGTTTGGAATTTTGTCTTTTACTTTTTGTTTTTTTTCTCCTTTTCTAATTATGTATTTATTTTTTCAATTGGTTTAAAATTTTTAATTTCTTTTTTCTTCGTAATAAAATGAATTTATAAATATATTTATTTTAATTAAAATTAAAAAAATTCACTAAAAACAAAAACTACTATAAAAACTTTAATGCAGCTTTTTTCTAAAGTTTTTTTTTTCTAGTCAATTTCTCATTCATAAGTTATTCATTTTATTTAAAATAAATAATTATAAAATTAAAAATATATATACGTATAAAAAATTTCTCATACCAAATTTTGAAATACTTCTCATTTTCTTTTAAAAAATGACAAAAAATATTATTATAATTAATTTTTTTCAATACATGAGAGTGCTCATATATAAAAATTTTCTCATACCCTGCATCAAGGCATGAGAAACTTCTCATACTATATATCTTTAAGAAATCATTACGCTATTATGTTTAAAAATATAACTGTGAAAAACATAATTTTTTTTAATACATGACTATATTGAAAAAAAATTTATAAATATGAAAAGTTTTTCATACTTGAAATAATTCATATTTTTTTTATAAATTGCTCATTTTATTTAAAACTAAGAATGAAAAAAATTAAGAAAAATAAATATGAAAAAAATTTCATGAAATAGTTCATATTTTTTACAAGTTACTTATTTTATTTAGAATTAATAATGAAAAAATTAAGAAAAATAAGTATGAAAAGTTTCTCATACTTGAAATAGTTCTCATTTTTTTATAAGCTGCTCATTTAATTTAAAATTAATAATGAATAACTTTAAAAAAATAAGTATGAGAAGTTTCTCATACTTAAAATAATTTATATTTTTTACAAGTTGCTCATTTTATTCAAAACTAATAATAAAAAAATTAAGAAAAATAAATATGAGAAGTAGTTTTTCATACTTGAAATAGTTTTTATTTTTTTATATGTTATTTATTTACTTAAAATAAAGAATGAAAAAATTAAAATAAATAAGAATGAGAAGTTTTCATACTTGAAATTGTTTACATTTTTTTATAAGTTGCTCATTTCATTTAAAACTAATGATAAAAAAAATTTTAAAAATAAGTATGAGAACTTTCTCATACTTAAAATATTTTTTATTTTTTTATAAGTTACTCATTTATTTAAAATTAAGAATAAAAAAATTTTAAAAAATAAGTATGAAAAGTTTCTCATACTTGAAATAGTTTACATTTTTTATAAATTGCTCATTTCATTTAAAATTAAGAATGAAAAAATTTTAAAAAAATAAGTATGAGAAGTTTCTCGTACTTGAAATAGTTCACATTTTTTTTAAGTTGTTTATTTTATTTAAAACTAATAATAAAAAAATTTTAAAAATAGGTATGAGAAGTTTTTCGTATTTAAAATACTTCTCATTTTTTATATAAGTTGCTCATTTCTTTTAAAACTAATAATAAAAAATTTTAAAAAAATAGATATGAAAAAATTCTCATACTTGAAATACTTTTCATTTTTTATATAAGTTACTCATTTTATTTAAAATTAATAATAAAAAAATTTTAAAAATAAGTATGAGAAGTTTCTCATACTTGAAACACTTCTCATTGTTTTTTATAAGTTGTTCATTTTATTTAAAATTAAGAATAAAAAATTAAAAAAAATAAATATGATAAGTTTCTTGTACTTAAAATAGTTTACATTTTTTATAAGTTGGTCATTTCATTTAAAACTAATAATAAAAAAATTTAAAAAAATAAGTATGAGAAGTTTCTCATACTTGAAATAGTTTTATTTTTTTATAAGTTGTTCATTTTGTTTAAAACTAATAATGAAAAAATTAAGAAAAATAACTATGAAAAGTTTCTCATACTTGAAATACTAAGAATATTCTCATATACTTGACGGCTATATTTTTGACAAAAAATCTAATTTCAAAACTCCTTGACAAATAAAAAATTAAGTTAATTAGAACTTCTTAAAAAAGGATTTTAAAATTTTATTTTCATACTTTTATATATTTTTATATTTAGCATCAATATTGATTAATAGAACTCGACGAATAAATTGTAAAAGTATAAATTTTTCAATAAATAAATGCGTACAATAAAACTTAAAATGTTTTAGATCGATGATATATACTTGGAACCTTTAGCATTACCGCTTTTTATATGTTTTTATGATTGAAACTAGTTATTACATAATATTTTTGAAATAGATTATTTGGGCAAAAAAATAAATTAATCGGACACTAATAGTTTTGTAAGTTGATCATATTTGTTAAAATATAAGTGAATGGTAATATAATTTTACAAAAAATAGTGATAAACAAATATAATCAGATCATATAATTACAAATATTTAACTAACTTAATTTTTTATGTGAGTAATAAAATTAATAAATACTACAAAATAAATAATTTTTATTATAAAAATATATTTAAAAATAAAATATTTAAAAGAATACAATATATGAAACATTATTAACCATAATCTAAGAGTGGGAAAACGAATCATCATTTCAGTCAAATAATTCGAAACACTCTTTCGGGACATATACGGCTCATTTGGTAATGTTTACAGTTTTTTATTTTTTGTTTATAAAAAAAAATATAGTTTTGTTTATTTTTATTAAAAAAATAAAAATAAAAATATGTTTGGCACATAAATGTTTAGAAAGTGATAGTTGGAGGTTACGAATGAATGCAGTGGTTGGAGATAGTGGTTGGAAGTGTTATTCGGTGATGATAGTAAGAAGTAGCAATGGTGGTCGAAAGTGGTGGTTAGAGCGGGTGGTCAGAGGTGATGGCCGAATGGTGGTGGTCAGAGGTGGTGGCCTATGTGGTGATCAGAGATGGCAGCAAGAGACGATGGTCGGAGAGGGTGGCCGAATGTGATGGTCGGAGGTAGTGAGAAAAAAAAGATATAATCAAAACTTGTTTACAAAACAAGTGAAAATACATTTTTTCTGTTTATAAAATTTTTGTAAATTTTAAAAATTGTTTACAATTTTTTGAAAACAAAAATAACTACCAAATATATTTTTGTTTACAGTCTCTTTGGTGTGTAGACAGCCAGGGGCTCTGGCCATTGTTTGTTGGCTGCGTATTCGAAGTTACGTAGTTGGGTAGCCCATATAAATAGTTGTTCAGATTGAATTCTGGATAAGAAGTCATATTTGGAAGTGGATTCATTGAGGATGAAGGTCTAAATGGTATCCCTATTCTTTTTTGGGCTCCTCCTGATGGCCTTAAGGACCCCCTTATCAATGAAATTTCCCTCCTTAGCTATACAGTCGGCCACGTGGGCGTCTGAACATGGTACTTGTATGTTTGGATAAAAAGACTTATCCTCCACTACAGGGTCTTTAATATCGCAATGTGTAGGATTTCTGATGTTAAACCTCTTCTCCATCTGGAGAAGGATGTGGAGGTGAGGTTTACCGTCTTGGTGGATTTCTGTAGTAACACCTTTACGTAAGTATAGTTGTACAGTGAGTAGAGTGACCAGATGTGGTCTAGTACAAATTGTGCAATTAAATTGCACTTAGAATATGTTAAGAAAAAGGATTTTCCTTGAACTCTAAAAAAAGGAAGAGTTCTAACCATATTGTACGGACGTGTCTCACCTAGAACTTAGATCTATTACATGTTTTGGCTTAGACTAAGACAATGCGAATTTTATAGAGCCTTAGAGGAGCATTTTTGTCTTTTCACACAAGGGTAAAACCTTTTAATATTACGATTTTTTCCTCCGCACGCCGTTTAGTGCCCGACAAACCCATGTGGGTGGACCACACAGGTAATAATGAGGTTTGAAAATATATTATTTCTTGGTACAGCTGGCACATAGTAAAAGAATATTTGCCGACAAAGAAAAAGGGAATAGTAAAAAGAAAAAGTAAATAGTGTAAAGTGAGAAGTGTGGGGCCCACTGTACATTTGAATTTCAAATAGGATGTTTCCCGAGTATGCTATCTCTTGTTGGTATTAAATATGTTTTGTCAAAAACACATGGACGAGGAGAATATGCTCGTAAAATGGGACAGCTATCTCGGTGATTTTCTTTTGTGGTATTTTGTTTTTGCCCTCTTCTTTGTCCTTCCCACTAATAAGCTTATATCTTAGTTTCTTCAGCATCTGGAACCTATAGAATTGATCCGGTTCCACTATCCAGGTCTTCGAATTACCCTCACCGACACCAATAAATATCTTATCCGGTGTTGGAATAGCATCTGATGGAAAATTATCACTTATAATGAATAATAGCACGCGCTGTACAATGTCTTTTTTCTTTTCATCACTCCCCAAAGACATATTCCCAATTAATTTTATACAATTCACCACAATTTTGTCTGATTGGCGACCAGACCTCTTATTTTCCAAATCAATTCCATTAAGCAATCTCGACACACCATTGTTATTAAAAAATACCTTCTTAATATGTTCATCATATACTTGCAGCTTCTTGGCACTCCTCTTAGTCCTTTTCATATATGTAGAAATATTTTGCACATAACGTCTGTGGACATGATAAGGGCGAAAGGGAACACGTCCACAGTAATTACGCTTAAATCCACTGCCTCCCAGATTTCTCGTTCTTAGATAAGCAAGGGGGTACGATACTAAGTGTTGCCCGCTCCGTCAATTTTTAATGAAACACTCCAAGATGTGTTTATATTTAAGGTGCTTGAACAGGAGGATTAGTAGAGGTAAGAGGAATTCTAGATCTGTTAGAAAAAATAATTTGGAGTGTTTATTGGTGTTGGTAAGAGTAATTCGGAGACCTGGATAGTGAACCCGGATCAATCCAACAGGTTCCGGATGCTGAAGAAACTAAGGTATAATCCACCGATAAGCTTATCCTAACATACTCTAAAGTACCTGAACAAAAGGATTAGTAGAAATAAGAGGAATTCTAGATCTGTTAGATTAAACGATTTGGAGTCTTTCGCGTGAAAAGACAAAAAAGCCCCTCTGTGGCGCTTTAAAAGCCACGTTGTCTCAGTCTCAGCAAACCAGTAATAGATCCAATTTCTAGGTAAGGCACGTCTGTACAACCGTAAAAAAATAAAATATCTGAACATCTCATTTACTTACAATATTTTTCTTATCATCTGTAATTACTTTTTTACTCTCATCGTTCTTTTTAACACTCATAATTATATTTCTTAAGACCTCAAAAAGTTCTTGAGGGTCCATGATAACAGAATTCCTTCTCTCAACTTCATCTTTCCTTAATCTAACCTCAGAAGGGAGCTAATACAAACTCCACCTCTGCGTACATCAATCTCGGATATACTAGGACGGCCTATACGTTCATCAATGACTGATCCACGGTATTTTCTAACTATAATCCACACGCATTAAATAATGTTGTAGATGATTTACCCTTTAAATTTTTACCCTATAAAAAAAACTTTTGGGGGCACAAAGAGACTATGTTAGTAATGAAAAATACTGTAAAAAAATAAGGTACAAAGGCGGTATTCCTTGTATTATTTCATGTACCCACGATATGTTATATCGCATGGATATTAATCTTGAATCACTCTTTAAAGAGTGGACATAATCTAATGTAATTTATGAATTTATTAATGAAAATTTCTCTTAAACTTTATTAAATATTAACTGTGAATTGTTACACGTGAAAATAAAATGTCTGAACATGATATTAACAAAGAAATATTAAAGTAAATCATCCAATTTAATTTTGAATTTCTCAATTTTTAACAAATAGAGAAATTTATCAAGTTCAAAATTGATAAATTTCTCATTTTTAAAAATTGATAAATTTCTAACTTTTGAAATTGATAGATTTTATAATTGATAAATTTCTCAGTTTGTTAAATTTCAAAATAGAAATTTTGAAATCAATAAATATTTTGTTTTGAAATTAATATATTTTTATGTTTGTTAAATTTTAAAAATTGAGAAAATTTTTGATTTTTGAAATTAATAAATTTCTTTGTTTTTATAAAATTATATATTTTATATGAATCTTATTT
>JAOTRH010166630.1:0-12598 GCA_034768845.1 Heliamphora exappendiculata
CCTTTCTACACGCTTCTTTTGCTTCATGTATTGCTTCTGTACTACTAATATGATATTTACTGGTGTCTACATTGACAAATTAGTTTTCAGACATCATAGGAAGCTCTTTCTTTCTTCTATTATTTTAATGATGGCAGTTGGTGTTAAATGTAAAATGAAATGATCCAAATGCTGCCTACCACAATAACTAAAGAGATGGTACTATGTTTTATCGACAAAAGTATGTTCCATCTCCTATGAATGGTTTTACCTGATTGTGATGAGTGATTAGAAGGTTTTTATGTATATATAAATTTTTAGTGACTTGGCTCCACATTTTGGGAGCTCACGAAGATTTTGCAATTTTTGTCAAAGGTCACTAGTGTCATTGGTCATGCATTGCATTGACCGAGAATAGATGATCACAGTATTGGCCGTATGCAAAGCATAAGCAAACACTACTAGAAACAAACTTCCAAAATAATAGAGGCGTACAAACTAATAATGGAGGCGTAGACGCACACATATGTATGTATGTATGTATGTACGAAAATTGAATCGTAAAAGTTATGTTAATATAGGTTGGATCCAACCCAAATGATTCATTTAATGACTTGGGTAACCAGCATAAAATGGCACATGTGAACTGATCAACAGCAAATGCTAGAAGCCACTCTGACAATTAAGTTAACAGTGAATTTAAAGAAAAAAATTGTAAATAACCAAATAGACAAAGTTTTGGCTAAGAGAGTTTTTTTTTTACTTTGGATTTTATCCCTCTTTTTATAGGGGTTGGAGACTATACATTCTTTTTAGAACACATGATGGATTGATCCAATCATAGGCCTTACCCTACAAGCTGTTGAGTCAGGCCCATATGGCTTGAGCTAACTACTGTACGGTCTCAATCTAATAACATTTAATATTTTTTTTTGCTCGGAGCTTGGCTACAAAACTGTTGACATGCTGATCTAATTATCTCTTCCGTACTGAACAGATAGTTCGTTAACCATACCTTGCTCGGCTTTGTGTGGCCAGTTACCTTGGTTCTAGACCCTTGACCTAGATACTAGGGCCTTCCTCTAGGAGCCCATTGGGCCTCGAGGGGATCAACTGTTCAGCTCCCCTCATGCCGGGCATTGAAGAAGCCATTTTAGAACGTTGAATGCGGCGCTTCATTTTTTTAAAGTGTTGCACACTGATTGGGACGCGTGGCCTTCTTTCGCTTGACTGTCGAGCACTCCTGGTCCTAGGGTTCCCTCACCTATATAAAGAGGGCTATTGCCCTCATTTTTGTCTTTCGTAATCTATCTCTTCTTTGATAGCTCTTAGCCTAAAATATCATTTTCTCCGACAAAACACCACCGGCAATTACTTCCTCCATCGTGCGCCGCCGTCACTTACTCAAAATTTGTAAGTTTTCTTAGCTTTTCCCTTCAAAGTCCTCTTCTTCTCTTGCCCTTCTTAGGTGTTATTGCCTTCTAATAGCATACGGCCTCTACTTTCCACTCGTTTTCTTTCCCAAGAGCTTTCATCACTGTTTTGTTCTTGGGTTGGGTTAGGGTAGGTCTTTGCCTAATTGCTTTGTTTGTTTGTTTGTCTATTTGTTTTTGTTTTTGATTTCTTTTTGTCAAATCTTCGAGTACCTTTGCCATAAAATAAGAAAGTTCCTTGAGGAGGTCAACACACCCTCTGCCTTGGTTGCCTTTTGAGCCAAGTACAATATTTCTCGCCCCTTAAGTATGTTTCTACGACGAGACTATTCAAGTGAAATCGTCTTGGGGATGGAAAACGAAGCATCCTTTTCCGTTGTCTCAGTCATAAAGGTTGGGGTTTGTTTTCACCTCGATCCTCTCCTCAGGGAAATGCTCGGCTAGTGCCGGATCACTCCCCGCCAAGTGTCGATAAACTACACCTGAGTGGTGATGGTGGTGGTCGAGATGAACCGTCATTTTAGTTTAAATCTCGGCATCCCCTAGATCTTCCATTGCTACACTATAGGCAACAACCAAGATTCGACTACCATCTATCTCCGCTATAGGAGTATCGACCTTAGACTAGTGTATGGTCTTCTCGAGTTGAATAAACATGCTACTAACTACATCTTGGTAGGGGGAAGGGGAAGACATTTAAATTTCAGCCCAATCACGTAGAACAACTAGGTTATCATGTTCACCGAGTTCTATGAACACCAGGTCAATTTGGGTATCAATTTGATTGCTTAGATACTATCTTTTTTTCCCTTTATTGTATTGATCCACCTTATTTCATGTTTGTAGAGGCAAGTCTTGAGAATACACCTGATACCTAGCTTCCTGTAAACGAGAAAAACCCTAAGTTAGTAAAGTAATTAACTAAACACAAGTAGGTACTTCGTTAATCCTTCCTCCGACGTCTCCCGTTCATTCTTCTTCTTCATTTCATCACATTTTTATTATGTTATTCCGTTCATAGGTCCCAAGCCCTTCTTAGAAAGCCCCCCACTCCTTAAGTTAAGAAAAAGAAAAATGCTTCTTGATTGAATGAATATTATAAGAATCATTCTAACTGATACCCCAATCATAATGCTAACTCACTGGTGAATGAGGCAAGCCAACGTTGTTGAAGTAAATCGAGCTCTTACAATAAAGGAAGGGTATTCAGCTCTAGAGTTGCTAGACTACACGTTGAGCTATCGGCAAGTGATCCAACACTGAGGCAAAGCCTTACCTCTAGCTCCTCCTCATCCCACTGAGGAACCTGCTCAAGCCAAAATGCCGAGAGTCCAAACTAGATACAACTTCAGGAAAGTGGCCTTGGGGACTAATGTGGTTAGCACCTCAGCTCCGCCAGCTGAGTGGATTATGCTCCCACCACCGCCACCAAGGGAGCAAGCTCTTGAAGATCTTCAACCACCATTGTCCGTTACCAAATTGGGGGTTGCCTCCTAATAGCTTTGGGTTGTAGCTTAGGCCTAGCCCTCTTGCTGCTGACTTGCCACAACCTAGGAGATTTAGGCTGAGAAGAGATGTCGCTTGGTCCGCAGCGATGGATTCTTGATTGGCGAATGATCCTGAGATGTCGAGAGAGATGAAGTTCTATCCCAATAGCCTCCGGAGCTGATCTTGAATGGTAGTAAACCTGAAGGTGGCCCAACAACTAGTCAAGGGGCTCATGTTGCCCCTCGGCGTGGCCGACCACATGCAACTGACTTCACTATCCTTCTTCCAATAGGCCATGCAACTCGGTGTTGGAGTACACACATTTTCACGTTCTTACACTTAGTAAAATTTTTGTATCTTTTCCTTTTTCCTCATAGCACTAATTTTAGCTTTTTTAGCCTTTTTTTGATTTGACAACATCTCTAGGCAATCAATCTACTCAACGATCGTTACAATGAACTGTCGAGAGAGTCCTAACAAGTTGCGAAGATGTTCAAGCTTGCCTAGAAAAAGCTAAGGGACCAAGAGGCTGCTATGGCTTAGGAAGCATCAATTCATCATGTCCTGGAGAAAAGGGCTCGAGTTATCGGCAAAGAGCTGAACAACGCCAAGACCAAGGTATCCCAGCTCTCGACCCGAAATGGCGAGTTGCAATTGAAGTTGGAGGCTACCCAGGCTGACATGGAGGCATTTCAAAAAATTCGAGCTGATATAGAGGTAGCTCGTTTGGATCGAGATGATGAGCTCTAACAACAGGGCTGAAATGAGGCTGGGGCCGAGTTCATGGGTGAAATTCACAACATTCGTGCTGAGTTTTTAGCCCTTGGATACAAAAAGGGCTTGAAGAAGGCCAGGGTGCCCGAGGACTTGCGCTATAGTTCGAGCTTCCACAACTTCTTGGGTTTGAGCCTATTTCCCCTACTACAGCTGCTGAAGAGATTCTCATTTTACTAGGAGCTGAGGCCATTCTTTCCAACCCTCTAGCTCTTGCAGATCTTCCAATTCCCCAACCAAACGAGACAAAATATAAGGCCACAAGTTGTCATATGCCGCCATTCGCCGGGAGGAGGTCGTAGAGATCTTGGATGAAGGCTAAGCAATGGTGGTGGGTGGCCAGGCTTGATCCTAGTTCCTTCAGCATAGTGGTTCCTCTCTTTCCACATAGTGGTTCTCGCCTTCAACATAGTGGTTCCCCTCTTTTAAAAATTTCGAGTCTCAGCCATATTTTGTCATTGTAAGGCTAGAATCAACTAATTGTAAAAGCTTTACTTAACTAATGAGAATGAGTATTATTTACTTCTTTGCTTCGAACTTGAATATTTATTTTTCAAATGTTGTCTTTTCCCATCTTTGCACGCTTTAAGCTTTTCCTTGAATGCATTAGTGTCTCTCTAGGATGAGCCGAGCTCGCCCTAGGAGTTAGGGGGACTTGCTTCCAAACTTAGTAAAATGTTAATACTTTTCCGAGATTCGATGTCTATTGGTCTAAGCTGGCCTTGAATCAAGAGGGCTTGTTTTAACTCTTGGAACTTTTCTAGTCCTTAAGATTATTCTAATCTTATAGCCGAGCTGGCCTCGAATGAAAATAGGCAATTCTAGCCCTTAGAAACTTTTCTAATTCCTAAGATTATTCTAACCTCATGACCGAATTGATCTCGAATGAAAAGGGGGCTATTTGATCATTTGAAACTTTTCTAGTTATTGATATTATTTTAATCTCATGAGAGAGCTGGCATCAAATGAAATGAGACTATTCTAACCCATGAAACTTTTTTAGTTCTCGAGATTATTCTAATCTCATGGTTGAGCTGGCCTCGAATGAAAAAGAGGCTATTTTAACCCTTAGAACTTTTCTAATTCATGAGATTATTGTAAGCTAATGGCCTCGATGGCCTCGATGGCCTCGAATGAAAATGGACTATTCTAACCCTTGAAACTTTTGTCAGCTTTTGAGATTATTTTAATCTCATGGCCAAGATGGGCTTGAATAAAAAGGGAAGAAACACATCACTATGATTAATATTGAAAAAATGAGACATAACAAAAATAATTATCAGCGATTTCATTGATTGTACAAGTCTTAAGGATGCAAGCATTTAATGATAAAAGACCCATAGGTTGGCTGAGTTTCATGGCTGAGAAACTTTTCTTCCATTCAAGTCTTCTAGGTGGTATGCCCTTGGGGAAACAACTAATCAAACCTTGTAAGGTCCCTCTTAATTTAGCCCTTACTTTCAATCTCCTGGCAACTTTGTATTTTCCATAACCTTTTTGAGAACCAGATCTCCTAGGTCGAACACTCCTAGTTTGACCTTCTTGTTGCGCTACTTAGTCATTTTCTGCTATTAGGATTTGATTATGTGCAACGTCTCCTCACGTCCTTCCTTAACTAAGTCTAGGTCCTAGTGAGCATCTGTTCATTTCCTTTCAAGGTGTATTCATCAATTCTCATGGTGGACAAGCCAATTTTGAGTAGTATTACTGTCTTAGTGCTTATGCCATGGAATATGGTGTTTTTCCGTTGAACTTCGTAGAGTGGTGCGATTAGCCTAGGACACATGGGGCAACTCTTCCCTCCATCGCCTTTTAGCCTTTTTAAACCTCTTTTTATTTCGTCTAGGATCGCCTTGTTTAAAGCCTCAACCCGCCTTGTTTAAGGCCTCAACCTGATGATGTTCTTCCACACGAACTTCTTCACATCGGTTTCTCTGATGTTGGCTAGTGGCTCTGCTTTGACATATTTGTTGAAATAATAGATCGCTACAATTATAAAGTTTTTGTTATTAACTGCTTTAGGGAAAGGACTGACTATGTCAAGGCCCAATTGTGCAAACGGCCATGGGCTAGTTAAAGGGTTAAGTTCCTCGGGGGGCTGGTGAATGCGTAGTGCAAACATTTGATATTTCTTGCACTCCCATATGCACTGCTGGGCATATTTCTACATATAAGGCCACCAATGTCCCTAAGAAATTTCTCGATGAGCCAAGGAACAACCTTTTATATGGCTGCCATAGATTCTTTCATGGATCTCACAGAGGAGGTTCTCTACCAGATTAGGGTTTACGCATAAAAGGTAAGGACCAGTATAAGAGCGTCGACATAACTTATCGATTTGGGAGAGAAAAAAATGGGCAAATTTCAGTCTCACATTGTGTGCTTCCCACTTTTCGTCTGAGAGATACCCGTGCTTCAAGAACACTATGATGAGGTCCATCCCACATGGGGCTTGCTTGGCTGAAAAGACTTATTGACATTCCTCTATGCTCAATCCTAAGAGGAATTGTACTAACACTATTCTTTCCACAACTACTTTAGTTGCTGAGGCGAGGTTTGGTAAAGCGTCAGCATGGTTGTTGCTAGCTCAACCAACTTATTTGAACCTAATTGCCTTGAACTTCTTGGAAGATTCTCTGGCTTTGTCATGATACCTGGCCATTCTATCATCCTTTGCCTTAGATTCCCTTATTAGCTGATTGATGATGAGTTGGGAATTACTAAAAATCATTAAATTCTTAACACTGAGCTTCAATGCTACCTACAACCTTGCCAGTAACGCTTTATATTTAGCCTCGTTGTTTGAGACGTAGAAACCAAGTTTCACAGCTTGTTCCAAATCACCTTGTCTGGTGAAGTGGGGATTATTCCAGCCTATGTTCCTTTATTGTTGGGAGCCCTATCAACATGTAGTTTTCATGTTCCGGAGGATGATCACTCCCCGACCTCAGGATGCGGCTCAATGGGACCTTTTTATGAAGCTAGGTCGCCCTCAGAGAATTTGGCAATCAAGTCAACCAATACCTAGGCCTTAATAGCATTCCTGGGCAGGGAACTTATGTTGTGCTCTCTTAGTTCGATAACCCACTTCGTCATACTTCGATTTAGGTCGATTTTAGAGAATAGAGCTTTGAGAGGATATTTGGTAAGGACAACCATTGAGTGTGCTTGAAAGTAGTGTTGCAATTTTTTGTGAAGCAATGACCAGGGCGTAGGCCAGCTTCTCCAAAGTCAGGTATCTTATTTCTGAGCCATTAAGGTGTGGCCGATGTATTACACCGGTCTTTGCTGCCTCTCTTTTTCCCTGATGAGCGCCGCACTAACTGCATGCCAAGATACAACTAGGTAGAGAGTTTCTTCTTCTATTGGAGTGGATAACAATGGGGGTGTAGTTAGGTAGGTTTTTAAGGCCTGAAAGGACTGGTCTCATTCCTCTGTCCATGCGAATTTTGGTCCTTTTTTTAATGTTTGGATGAATGATCGACATTTATTTAGTGGTCAGCTAATAAACCTATTTAGTGTCGCAGCCATTCCTATCAGTTTTTGTACTTTCTTTATTGTGCTCGGCTTCTAGACGACTTGTATGACTTTAATCTGATAAGGGTTGGCTTCTATGTCCCAGTTAGTAAAAACAATCCCATAAGCATGCCAGACCCAACTTTAAAAGCACATTTTGGAAGCGTTGAGATGCAACTTGTGTGCCTTGAGGATATCCTAGAGGTCAGTGAGGTGGTCTTCCCATTTTTTGCACTTCATGACTATGTCATCTATGTATGCTTCAATCGTTCTATCCAAAATATTTACAAACACCCATTGGTGCCCCAGAATAGTTAGTCCTCTAGAGAGTGATGAAGGCTGTTTTGTCTTGGTTTGTGCTGACCATGGCAATTTGATGATAGCCTCGATAGGTGAACAAAAAACACATTTGTTAGTGCCCAGCAATTGAGTTCAGTACCTGGTCAATCTTGGGAACAGGAAAGCTATCCTTTGGGTATGCGCTGTTGATGCTGGTGAAATCTGCATAGACCTTTCGTTTGTCATTTTTCTTCTTAACCATAACCATGTTGGAGATCCAACCAAGGTATTGCACTTCCTTTATGACATTTTCTTCTAGCAATTTTCTTATTTTCTCGACAACGGTATCAGCGTGATAAGGGGCCGAGCATCAGCTCCTCTGCTTGATTGGCTTATAAGTCAGATTGACATTTAAGGCATGACAAATGAAAGTTGGGCTGACATCAGGCGTATCATATAGAGTCCAAGCGAATACTTCAATGTTCCTCTATAGTAGTTGAAGTAACTTTGCCTTTTTATGCTCGGCTATTGTTGAGCCGAGTAAGAAAAACTTTTTTAGGACATTGGGATTATTGGGGATGGATTCAAGATCCTCTATAGCTTTGTTCTTCGCTTCCACTCTAACATCTTTTAGAATAGGTTGATTAAGGACTTCAATTATTTTGACATATTCGGTGGGAAACTCGGCTTTGAGGGCTGTGACGAAACACTGTTTGGAAATAGCCTGGTCCCTATAAATCACTCCACCCCGTTGTTCGTGTGATATTTCAACTTTTGATGATAGGTGGAGGAGACCGCTTTCAATTCATGCAACCAAGTTCGGCCAGCAATAGTGTTATAGGCCGATGGCACATCCACCACTAAGAAGTTGGTTAGGATTTCAAGTGTTCTTGACTTGATCAACACTACGGCTAGCCCCAAAGGCTATACCAAATGTGAATTAAAACTGATGAGCATGATGAGAGCCAGGGTTAGATCTCACTCGCTGAGGCCAAGCTCCTTGAAGAGATCATAGTACATAATTTTGGTCGAGCTTTCCTGATCAACAAGCACCCTTTTAACATTGAATTCGAGGAGATGTAAGAAAATTACCAAGGCGTCGTTGTGGGTGTGTTGCACCCCTTTCAAATCATCTTTAGTGAATGAAATCTGCTCTAAATTTCCCTCGACCCTTAGTCTCTTACAGTCAGCCTGGAATTTTGTCACTTTCATGTAGCTCAATCTCTACATTTGTTATTGGATTACAATCCTCTATCCCAGGTACGCCAAGCCGTGGATCATGTGGATGACTCCATGATGGATGGCCTTAGAGCTTGCTTGGTTTGGAGAACTTCAGCTAGATTCTCCTTGATAGAGTCCTCGTCTACGAATTCTCTTGAGTGGTATTGCTTGACCAAATCCTCTAGGTGCTGCTTATGTGCCTTGCATCTTCCTTTTATGCCCCCTTTCTTTTTTATACGAGCACCTCCATTTTACTCTCTTCTTTATGACTATGTTAACGGCCTTTTTGGACATCTTGGGTGGCCGAGAAAAATATGGTATGCCCCTGATTTGAGGGAGGATCTATGGATTAGTTCTTTAAGGACCGTGTTGAATACTTCTCAAGGGTTAGAGGGTTCAACTACTAGTTTGATTAGGGTGCCCAAATTGTCCCTTCATACCTTTTTGCTCAGCCTCGATGGGCTAGAGTTGGGCTCTCCAACCTCTCTATGACTGACATCCTCTTTCACCTAGATGTACTATACCACTCTAATAACAAGCATTGATATATCCAGGGCGACTTCTTGGTTAAAAAAGCTCGCAACTTATTTCCAAGCAAAAGGCCATGCTTAAATAACATAATGGCCAATTCCTCGTTGCAGTTCTCAATGTTATTGTATGTCTCCTAGTACCTCCTTGTGTACTCACCTAGAGGTTCCTTCTTTCCCTTTCTTACTACTACCAAAGAGTCAATCTCCACGGGTATCTTGGTGTTGGAAACAAATCGGGCAACAAATTCCATCAAAATGTCCTGAAAAGTTGCTACTAACAGAGGGGGTAGGCAATCAAACCACCTCAGCCTGACTTCCCCAAGATGGAAGGAAAGATTTTGAACATAACAGCATTGAAGCCACTCCGTAGAGTCATCATTTGTTTATAATGACTAATGTGAGAGTGATGGTCCAAACGTCCGTCATATGAGTTGAATTTAGGTAGGGCAAAACTTTATGGGGCTCTGTCATCTCCATGTGCTCAACAAACGGAGAGATTGCCAACCTCTCTCGGTAGCTCGGCACTGGCTGGCATGCTCACTTTTTAGAAACCACTCCCACAAGTCAGTGCTCGCGTAAGTAGTTGACTTAGACCCTTCACTTTTCCTGAGAGGATCTTGGCCATGTCGTGTTTTCGTGGGAGTGTAGCTGCTCCTTTTCATCAATTGAGCTCAGTTGAAAAGTCATGAACTCCTTTACTATACGTCCGACTTGAGGGTCCCTTTCTGCCCTTTTTGATGTGGGACTTTTGGTTCTATGTCTAGTGGACCTGGATTTTCCATATGAGATGGACTTTTTGCGGGAGTCGGTGGTTCATGCACTTTGATTTAGAGAGCTATCCGAGCTTCAATATCTCATCCCCTATAGCAAGGAGGGTCGTTTCCTCGACGAGATCATGTTCAAGGGATCTCGTACTTTTACGGAGAGGCCTCTTCTCCACTCGCTTCGAGTGCTGATGAGACCAACATCTTTCTTTGAAGTTTTTTTTTCTACACAATCATCCAAAATGGATACCATCTTTAATGGGGTTGCTATTGGGGCCTTGTAATAAGGTTATGTTGGTTTCCCACAAATGACGCCAAATGTATAGGGGTTGAATCGTAAAAGTTATTATAATGTGAGTTAGATCCAGCCTAAATGATCCCTTTAACAGCTTGGGTGACCTGCACAAGATGGCACACATGAATTAGTCAACAACGAATGCTAGAAGCCACTCTGACGATCAAGTTAACAGTGGGCTTATAGAGAGAAGTTACAAATAACCAAATGGACTGAGTTTTAGCTAAGAAAGTCTTTTTTTTATGCTTTAGGTTCAATCCCCTCATTTATAAGGGATGGAGGCTATGCTTTCTCTTTAAAACACATAATGGGATTGTCCTATCATAGGCCTTACCTTACAAGCGGCTGAGTCAAACCAATATGACCTAAGTTAACTATTGTACGATCTCAGTCTAATTACATTTAATATTTTTTACTCGGCCAAGCTACCCTCATTAATGATCAGAGCTTAGCCATGTAACTGTGGTCATAATGATCCAGTCATCTCTTCCGTACTGAGCCGATAGTTCGATTGACAATACCTTACTCAGCTTTGCGTTGCTCGTTACTTTGGTTCTAGAGCTCTTGACCTAGCTATCAAGGCCTTCCTTTAGGAGCCGTTTGGGCCTAGAGTGGGCTAGTCCAATCTGAGTTTGAACCCAGATTGGACTCTCCAGTTAACACACAACTGGCACATAAGCAAGCTAGATGCTATATATATTTATATTTGTTTATGATGCATGCTTGAGGATACTTTGTTATTGCCGGCATTTAATTCAAAAACTACCATAGTATATATAGTTTGCTCCAATTATACACACTAGAATTCTAAATACACTTCTAATTTTTTAATTATGAGAAATTTCTATTAAAAGTGAAATCCTAATTAATGCTTATTTTACCCAAATCTCCACCCTCCTTTTCAGTAGCTTTGAAAACCTCACATTCACCCCTTGCACGACCATCACGGTAGCACGCCCTCTCATCATGTGCCACTCCTCTTCTCCGCTCTTTATCTCTGTCCTCCTCTCTCACAACGTGCAACCTATCTCTCTTCAGTGAGCTCCCCTCTCTTCTCCCTTCTCTCTCATGTCTTTGTAAACCCTACTAGAAAATGGAGTTAAAAATAAATGAGAGAGGGAGGGTGGTCACACAATGCAATGGCAATGGACGAAGAACGTGGGAGAAAAAGAGGAGAGTGGGAGGGTAACAAGAGGCAGGGAGGTCGCACAATGTGATGGAGGGAGAACGTGAAAGAAAAAGAGGAGAGTGGGAAGGCAACAACGCACCATGCTTGTGCAGAGGGGTTTGGGAGAACAAAAATCCTCTACAATAATTTTTTTAGTACAATGCATCAATTTACGGGTTAATACCAACACAATTTTTATGCAATGTATTAAGAGCCATTAGATGGTACATTGTACCAAAATTATATTGCAGAGAATCTGGGTAAAGATGGCAATGGGGCGGGGCTGGGGATGAACTCCCCTATCCCGTCTTTATTTGATTAGGGCGAGAACAAATGAAAGTATTGAGGAAATAGTGGGGAACGGGGCAGGGGTAGAGATATTTTGGGGATAGTTTCTAATGTTTAAGATAGTAATATTAATAACAGTTTTAAATAACATAATAAATAAAAAATAGTAATTGATGAATTAATAAAATTAAACATATAAAATATAGGAAATAGAGAAGAAAAAATAGAAATAAATATAATATTTTAATGTTTTTGACTTATTAGATGTTTAATATATATATTTAATACATGTATTTATATTTAAAAATTATTTATTTTATGTAATTAGAAGTAGGGCGGGAGAAACGGGACGGGTGTAGCAACTATTGTCTCCATCCCATTTGTTCCCGCGGAAAGAAAAAAAACCATACATAGTAGGGTTGGGGATATGCGGGGGTGAAATTGGACGAAAAAAATTGCAATCCCTAAATTCGGGTCCAATTTAGGAGGAGTGGCAAGGAAGGGATGACTAGAACTGAGAAAGAGGCCATGGGTGAAAAAACCACAGGAGTTTTATCACTAATAATAATTTAACAAAATTAAAAAGGCATTAAGTGTATTTTGCATTCTTGTTTGCATTTAGAATCACCCTTCCTTCATAACCCAATTGTTTAAAGTAACTTCTTTTAGATAGTAATCAAATGTAAACCTATCTTTTACTCAAAACTAATTTCACTGATTAATTACTTGTTCTGCTAAACAATTTTAATGGATCAACTACATTTGCAGATATGCAACCTACCCACTTGATTATGGATATCCCCAAGTAAGCCCCTCTCTCTCTCTCTCTCTCTCTCTCTCTCTCTCTCTCTCTCTCTCTCTCT
>JAOTRH010166651.1:0-12598 GCA_034768845.1 Heliamphora exappendiculata
ATATTATATTTCTTTACCAAAAGACATTTATTTATTTATTTTTTCATAACAAAATAACTACATAAAATTTAAGATGTTACAATATTTATTATAAGTTTCATTGTATATTATACATATTTTTTTTATTTTGGGTGTGAAATAGGATATCAATTGGAACTAGTCAATTATTACTCCTAACCCTCTAGTCTAGTCTTTATTTTTGACATAGCAACAATTTTTTCTTAGGAAACTCCATAATCCTAAACTGTTTTTGTACCAAAATGAGACTTGCAAGTCCTCAATTGCTTCAAAATTAGGACCCATACTTCTACATGTATGATAGTGACGCCCATTTGGAAACTCTATTTTTTTTATTTTTTTATTTTTTAATTTTTTAGCTAAAAACTCAATATGATCTGTTTGAAAAAAAAAATTAAAAAGTCAAAAAGTTAAATCAAAATATCAACTTCTAAGATATTCTATTTGAACTCAAATCGCTTTTAAAATACAATAATATCCTCATTCATAACTTATTTATTACTACTATCAACTATATGTAATTCTTAATATCAAATATATTAAAGGGCTAAATTATTTAAGTTGAACAATAAGTAAAAAAAAAATTATTATTTTTTTCAAACAGCTAATTTTTAAAAAGTTAGCTTAAAAATTAAGTTACCAAATAACCTACTTTAAACTAAATTTATTTTTTAGCCAAAAATTAAAAATAAAAATAAAAAAATTTAATTTTTAAACTAATTGCCAATGTGTCCTAAAACCTTTGACTGATTATGTCTCAGTTTGGCCCAATTAGACCAATAGAAAATAAGAAAGTGACAGAAAGAGTCAAAGTTTGGCCTTGTTAAGTAGTTAACAACCTAATCTCTGTTTGACATTTTATGCCTCGTTTACTTTTACATAGAGTATACCCCCTGCGGCTTTGGCAAACACTATTTTTATAGAATAATTAATATATTTGAGTTGGTACTTAAAATTATTATATATTAAATTATTAGTGTAATATTTTTTATATCGAAAAGTGTTTAGCTAAAAGTATAATAAGATATAGATAAATAGTACGTTATTTTGTTTGACACAATTTTAATAAAATTAAAATTTTTTATATATAAAAATACTCAAAATAATTATTGAACTAATCAATCTACCCCGTTGGATTGGGATCAATGGTCACTCTAATGAGGTGTTAAGTTAGTTCGAAGGATTTTTTTTAAACCTCCAAGTGCTTTCTAAACATGGATATATATATGGGACTATTTTTAACTAATCTTGTCTCATTTTTAATCCCGCTTATAAATATGATCATAAAATATAACCATGCAAAGTAGGGACCTATAGTTACAAATTAAGTTTCGTTTGGTTATCGAGTTAAAGCCTTTTGCTTAAAATTTAAAGAATCATCTTATTTTCGTTTGCCAATCTCAACTTTTTGTTTATTTGCTTATTGTTTTTTTTTTATAGCTTTTTGCTTATTAACTTGAAATAATTTCTTATATAATTTAAAAGGTCACAACTTTTATTTTGCACGTCTATTTTTTTATAAAAATTATATTTTCTAAAATTTACTTATCCAAATCTATCAAAAAACATATTAAATATAAAATTATGTGAGAAAAAAAATATTTATAACAACTTTTTGACTTAAGTTTTTTTGGCTTATCGTCTTATTACCTTTTAAATTAAAATCATTTTAACCTAAATAAATTTTGTCTTTAAGTCATTTTTAAAATTTACCAAATAAATTTTTTATTTATTTAACTTAAAATAACTTAAAACAAAAAATCTAGAGTGATTTAGCCTCATGTTTTGTTTTGACTACTTTTTTTCCCCGGGGGGAGAAGAACTATTTAAGAAACTATAATCCAACTAAGTCGTAATTTTTTTTTACAATATACCCCTAGGACTTGGGTGCAACACTATTTTACATTAATTAAAAAGATATGTATTAACAAATAATTGGATAAATGTGATCCAAAATTGATGTTTAAACAATTTTATTTTATTTTCAGAATAATGAGTCCAGTGAGTATAATAAAATAAATAATTTTAATCATAAAAACATATTCGGGAGCCCTAAAAGGGCACAGCATGCCACCAACCCCATTGTGGCATTAACGTAAGATAATCACCCGTTAATTAAAATAATTTAAAACTAATAAATAGATTTTTTTATTTATGTATTTTTAATTAAAGTCATATCCAGGTGGGTAATCTTGTTTTATTTAAGCTTCGTCCACTTAATCAGAAAGTAAACCAGATAATTAGTTTGTTTTAATTTTTGCAAAAATATTCAGTTATCGCAAGAAAATAAGGGCACCAAATCTTTTTGAGAGAGGCCCTAAATATAAGAATGTCACAAGATTAGTCTCATTTTACTGTTTTTTATATATTCTTTGCATTCAAAATCTTCCTCCTATCAAGTATTCAACGCTTATAATTAACGCATATGTGACGAGTTAATTTTATTTTGTAGTTCACAATTATGAAGATTCTCAGTTTTTGATTCATTCATTTACATAATCATATTCTTAATATGGATCTTGTTTTTTATATCTCGATTAGTAAGTTCTAAAATTATTAATTTTATAAAAACCGAATGCATACATTAATAAAAGTTATGAAAATTTAAAATTCGTAATTAAAACTATAACTAACTCATCACAAAGTACTTAATTAATAAGGATAAATTTATATAATCAAAAATTACATTTAAAAAGAGGTGACCTTATTTTTCAAAATCTTAGTAACGCGACCAATCCTACAATTAACTCTTCTAAATAAAATTAAAAATTAATTAATTCAAACTTAAAACAAAATTCTCTACTATCTTTATTGCGAACTAAATATGTAAAGAAAACTAATTCCTTTATTTTTTAAAAAATATTTTCGTAAATTATTTTCTTATATATATTTTTTGACAACCACACAGATAATTACGAATTAATACGTGGCCTCCGGATATATAGCTAATCAGCTAGATAGGACAATAAGAACGCTTTCCCTTGGCCAACCTGTACTAAATTTGGTAATACGCAGCGTTTTAGAAATATCTCAGAATATATAGGAATCCTAACAGAGATATTGTTTAATCGAAATCTATATATAGACTCACACAATACTCAGAAATAGGGTTCTTTCTTTAGTTTCAGAAGATATTTTCTTTCGTTGGAGGGTTTTTTTTTTTCTCATAATTGTAGGCCAGTTTGTACGCAGGTCGATTAATTCTCGAGTCCTGAAAACGCGAACTGGTAACTATTGAGAAGTAAACTCCAAGTCGCTGATCGACTTGAAGGGTGCTTCGTCGATCGATACCTTCCTGGTTTTCTTTTCTTGGTTCGTTTCGTCTTCTGTATGTACATGGATTGATGCATGATTATTGGAGTTTTATAAATTTTGCAGGTTTATTGATTTGTTCAATAATGGAGAAGGCAGGGTGGAAGAAACGATGGGGTTTGGTTATGGTTTTACTTGTTCAGTTATTCTTGTTGATTCAATCTTCTGCGGAGACTACCCCACTAAGGTATTTGAAGCAAAGTTTTAAATTTAATACGTACAATATATATATAAGATTGGAACCTTCAAGATATTGATATTAGTAATATCGGTTGTTATTGTTTGATATCCATCGGTATATAACGTATCACTGCTACCAAAATTAATACAGCAATTTAGAACTCTTGACTTAAAAATATCTACCTTCTTTTTGTGTGACTATATATATATATATATATATATATATATATACATATTGCTATTCTACATACTCGGAAAAGTAACTCATAAAAGAGACAAGGTTCTTTGCCGTTCAATAAAGTGTTGATTTTAAACTTTATTAAAATAATATTATTTTAAACAAAATAATATTGCTTTAAACAATGAAAAAAACATTACAGGGCACATAGGATCTTGTCTACCCATAAAAATATTTAGAACCCCGAATTGAAGATATCTAGTTTTCTTTTGCCTGACTCTATATTTTGAATATGTATATATAAAGCTATTCTACGAAGTCAGAAAAGTAACCGCAAAAATATTTAGAATTCAAACTAAACAGTTCAAATATTTCACCCATAAAAAAACAAAGTTAAATTTAGTGGTGTGCACGAATCGTGGCGGTACGAATTAAGTAAAAATTTATTAATAAAATTATTTGTAGCAGTAGAAAAATTTTAATCTACCGTCGAACTATTCAATTTATAAAATCGATGGATTAATTATTTTTTTGGACAGTTTTGCAATGACGGATTAGACGGATTGACGGTTTAAAAATTAAATAAACTATTGAAATTCTAAAATTTATTGTTTAAGTGAGTTATCAAAGAAACCTATAACTCGGTTGTCATAGTTCAAATTTCAGCAATATTTAAAAGTAAATTGTTTGCACAATGCAAGCAAATGACATGATGAAATTAAATATTTAACAACAATATTTAAATGAATAATTTAAATCAATAAATGACAATATTTAAATGAATAATTTAAAAAAATCTACAATCCACGCTGTCACAGTTTAAAAATTAAATGAACATTATAGCAATATTTTACTAATTTATTTGTGTTTTGACTGTTTTATTTTTAAGGAGGCGCTGGGATTAAAAATTTAAAACTAAAAAATATGTGCAGTGCAGGTTAGTTGCTGGGCGGGTTAGATGATTTGGAATCGATTCACCAGCCGACCCGCTGAATTTTATCCACAGCTCGCTTAACCCACCATTATTTTCTTTTTAAATTTGCTTGGGTCGGTGTGGGATGAACGGATGCAGAGTGGTTGGATGAGTTATTAAACAGCCCTAATTAAATCTTCATTAATCAATTCAAATTCTGATTTTTTTTTTCTGAATTTCTAGAATTTAAGATAAATTGGTAATCTATTCTAGCCACCTTGTATATGCATGATAACTCGCAAAGTGCAACAATTTGAGGCGTGAGACAATACAAATGCTGTTTTTCAATATAAGAGATCATCTATCTCAAAAATTATATATTATTTTATTTTAATACATTAAAAACAATTGAATATATTTTAAAATTTTCAAAACTTGAGAGGTTCAAATAACTTGATAATTTTAATGTATTAATACAAAATACATATAATATTTTAACATAAAATCCCTACTCTTAACCTCAAGGGATTGGCCTAGTCGTCATGACTTTAGACTTGAGGATTTACTCCCTTTTATGTCTCAAGTTTAAAACCTCTTAGGTACTATCAATTATTTGTGATTAAATTCATGTGAGACAAAGTTTCGGTTTCAATTGGATTCCTCACAAATGGACGGTGGAATTAATTTCTAAAAATTAATCGATATGAGTGTAAATTGGCCGAACACCTTAAGATTAAAAAAAATAGTTCCTGCTCTTTTTTCAACTGTTCGTAGCTTAATTTCCATACTGTTTTTTGGGGTCGCATCTCTCTCTTTCTCTTCCCATAAAGTCGTAAATTTGATTAGTTCAATTTGTTTTTGTTTTTTGTCAAATTGCAGAAGTGCAGGGAACATCAACGGCCGAGAACTGAATTCACTTCCTCCACTTCGTTTGCGTCGATTGGATCATGATCATGTAAAGCTTCATTATAAAATATACTTAGACTTTCAAATCTAGAATTAGGTTTTAAATTGCATTAGTATCGGTAACGACGATGACACAGTTATGCAGTATATTGAACAGTATTAATTGATATATTAGTAACTATTAATATCAAAAATTCAAAATCTCGCCATGTACCAACAAATATAATATATAACTATTTGAATTAATCTAGAATTTAATATTTAAGTTAGAAACATTTGTTAAACCAAATACATGTATTAGAGTCTTGATAGTATTAGCCCGCTAGGCCAGTGATCGGTGCTCTCTGAGCCCTTATCAAGATCGGGGTTCGAATCCCGACACCTCCCCCTCCCTCCTTGTAATTAAAAAAAAAAATAGAGCCTTGATGGTATGAAGTGTACTCAAGCCACAAAGTCATGTATTTAGGAATTTTTTGTGACACATTTCTGCTTTTTGACTCGTTTTGTGGATATTTATATTTGTTACTTCTGTTAAGATTTTATACCTTATATTGTATTGTTTTCTCTCTTGATGAAAATCGCCGTAAATCCATGAAAGTGGCTCTAGTTTTGAGTGAACCCCATAAATCGTCTCTTCCGTATATGATTGTATTATTCTTTCTTTGTTATTTTTCGTCTATGGCATAACATATAATTAAAGGGTCATGCATGCATTTAATTACTATATTTATGTACTTGACTAGATTCACGTTTATGTACTCCAAAATCATTTAGATTAAATAGAATAAGACAAACTATTTAACTGCATTTAGTTAATCTTTATATATTTTGGAATATTAACTATTTAACTGCATGGAGACAGTCCAAGGATTCAATTTTATCACAATAGATTGAAGACTAAATAGGAACTCTCAATTTAGCAACTTGATTTATTTCAAAATATATATCTTTAGTGATGGGATGGAATGTGGTTTGTGCAGGTGGTAATGGATAATGGCCTGGTTAAAGTCACATTATCAACTCCAAATGGCATGATTACAGGAATACAGTATCATGGAATTGAAAATATACTCGAACAAAACAAAGAATCAAACAGAGGGTAAGTGCTCTAAATTTTTTTTTTGGGTAATGAAAAAAACTCTTATTTTGCATTATCATATGTTATTTCTATATATGTATTGATTTTTTTAATGGCATGTTACGTACAGATAGCGATAAAATGTCTGTTTGAAGATTATCACTATCTAGTATTAGATAGATATTTTAAAGAAATATTATTTAACAACGGATAATTTAGTATATTATATAAATATTTATCAAACATAATACTTCAATTTCTGTTTGGGCTACTTTTTAAGCTAATACTGTTTGGTTTTTAAAAAAAGTTAACTAACTTTTTTTTCATCTCTTAATCTAATAAAAAAAAAGCAAAACATATTCCAAACACTATAACTTTTTTTCAAACAAAATTATTTTAATACTCTTATATAAAAAAGTTAACACTTCTCATAAAACAAAAAATGTTATGCCAATATTCCAAACACTACAATTTAAAAGTTAAAAGTAAGAGTATTTTAAACATTTCAATAAAAAGCAAAAAAGTAAAACAAGCTATTACAAAAAATTATCGCAAACACTCTCACTTTTTTTTATTTATCTATTTTTGTAAAAAAATTAAACATCTTAAAATTTAAGTTTAAGAGCTATTCCAACCAGGCACTTAATTACTCTATAAATTTGGTTTCTTGCATCGTTATTTATGATGAGCTAGCTAACACGAAAAAAAATCAACTGAATAGTTAATATTTTTTAATTTGTAAGGAGATAACACTTACTAGCTTTAAAACTCTCCTTCTATATTATATATACATCAAGCTTTTAGTATTTTTGAAATATTTAGAGTAGATAAAGAAAAAATAAGAAGATAAATAATTTAATTTTTAAAAGAAAAAATAAATAATTTACATATGTTTTGAAAATGCACAGATAAATTTATTTGTATTTTCATAAGATAGATAAATTTATCTATATTCTTTACACGTGCTTTCAATAAAAGACAGATAAATTTATCTGTTCTAAATTATATTTGTCCAAAAGAACTTTAGGCATTAAAACTTTTATGAGAATGAACCTTATTTGTTAGAAAATCTTATGGTAGATGAAAAATAATAAACGATCTATAAATTAGACTATTTACAAATTTTGTATATTTGTAAATACTAAATATTTTTCATTATCACCGGTACCGTTTGGCATTCAATATGAATCGATATTTGAGGCAGAACAAAATTAAAGTGTTGTCGTGTCAACTTTTATCCAATACAAAACACGACAACCTTGTAATAACCAATTCTTATTATAGTAGAATTCTAATGAAATTCCGTCATCGGTTACGTGTGATCGGATGAAGCTAGGGTTAGGGCTAAAAAAAATTATTTTCTTGTTTAATTGGCAGGTACTGGGATATCATTTGGACCAGTAGTGGAGAACGCGTATACGAGCAGTAAGTTAATTTTGTGTTTGTTTTGCTTTCTGGGGGAAAAAAAATGGTTAAGACGCGGATTTGTAAGCACGGAAGAAACCGAAATTAGATCATTTGCAGATTCAAATATAAATGAATATTTAAGATTTAATTTATGTGATTAATCGGTGATTGAAAACTGGTAATTCCATTTTTCTAACGGTGTTCGGTGCTTTGCAGTCTGGATGGGACAAGTTTTAGGGTTATAAATGAAGATGAAAACCAAATAGAGATCTCATTCCCGAGCACTTGGAATTCTTCCTTCGGCAACTCCGGACGTCCGCTCAACATAGACAAAAGGTGCAGTTGATGAAGAAGGGTTCAACCCAAGTTTTAAAATACACTAATACTTTGTATACATATACTTTCAATCACATATTAATTATAAAAAGGAGTTTTGCGAAAGGTCCAAAAAAAAAAATTTAACTCTAAAGGTCCACTAACAAAAATTTTAACGCACGAGTTCCAATTTTTTACAATACAGATAAATTTATATTAATGCATACAGATAAATTTATCTGTCGTTTTATTTTATGCAAGACAGATAAATTTACAGATAAATTTATTTGTATATTTTGAAAACATGTATCAAGTACACAAATACATTTTCAAAGCACATATAAAATATATAGATAAATTTATCTGTATACTTATTTATGTAAGACAAATAAATTTATCTGTATGCATTTTCAAAACACGTATAAATCACACAGATAAATTTATCTATATGCTTATTTATGTAAGATAGATAAATTTATTTATTTTATACATGTTTTGAGAATACACAGATAAATTTATCTGTTCTAGGGTCTAACTGGACCTCGCACGTTAAAATTGGACCTCGTACGTTAAATTTTTTTTTAAAAAATAAATAAAAAATAAAATTACCGCTACTTTAACGTTCTATAATTAATTTTTTGTTATAAAAATTAAATCCTAGTCATCCAGTATAAATGGGTGGCATGATCAAATTTGTAAGGTTAGAAGTCGGCGTCGTCCAAAGCATTTTAGTTTAAAATACCATTATGACGTACTTATCCGTTGTACAATTATGCCCCATTTAGGATAACTATTTATTTTATTTTATTTGTTTTCTATTTTTAGTAAATTTTTATCACAGTATGGTTAAATTATTATATTTTTTTAATTTTTTTTATTGAGATAAGTCGAAAAAATAAATAATTTTGACTAAAATACGAAAATAATTAAAAAAACAAAAATAGGTCAAAATAAATCAATAAATTTTATTTTATATCGCTTGTTTTCGTCGTTAGTGATTTTTTAGGCAATTTATATTTACACTCTATTTTTGTATAAATACACTCTAAAATTTATTTTAGTATCCAAAATTAAATAGGGCACAGTTTTAAATGCACGCTAAAATACAATTTTTGGAGTGTATTTATGGATAAGTGGAGTGAGAATATCATTTTCCTTTTTTAATCTTTTGGTTGATTTTTTGTTCGCTTTTCAATTTCTCTTATCCAGACGGACCAAGTAAGTAAAAATTTAGCCAAAAAATGAAAAAAAAAGTCTTAAAATTATCAAAATTTGTAGAAGTTTCAAAATCTATCCCAAACGGGGTTGATATATTGCCCTATATCATCAAATACTATATTGATCGATTAATACATTAATAAATATTAATATCAAATATTCAAAATTCAATATGTATCTACCGATATCAAAATTTAAAATTTAAACCGTAACTTGATTCAGTAGTCAAGATTATTCTTAGAGAGAAAAAGTTGGTTAAATTTTTTTTTTGGGGGGGGGGTGTGTGTAACCATGCAGGTTTATAATGCTGCGAGGATCCTCTGGTTTCTATACATACACAATATTTGAGCGGTTAGAGGGATGGCCTGCTATGACTATTGATGAAGGGAGGGTTGCTTTCAAGCTTCAAAACAGGCTGTAAGATTTATATAATTGCCCCTTCATGGAGTTCTTCTTGCAATACACACCTTGAATTTGTGTTTTTCCAGTAAAAAATTAGAAGGTCAGCTCGGCGAACAAAAGTCCTGCTATGTGGAGTCCGAAAAAAGGAACTGACCATAAAAGGTCAATTGAATTTGTGTTTTTTTAATAAGAAATTAAAAGGTCAGTTCGGTGCACGAAGTTCTTACTATGTGGGGTTTGAAAAAAATGACAGACCACAAATGATCAATTGTACACAGTCTTATCTTACATTTGTAAAATTCTATTTTTACACTTTGAACTCGTGATTTCTAGGCCACACGACGATAACTCTATTGTTGTGTCAAAATTTCTCATCTGTTTTTTTTTTGTGAGAAATTAAAAGATTTTAATATCAATAAATTTTTAAAAATAAAATTTTATTATTTTTATAAATATCAATATATAAAAATGATAGTCCATTGAAATTGTGGTTAGTATTTTTCTAAAAACAATAATTTGATGTGATTAGGTTTCATTACATGGCTATATCGGATACAAGGCAAAGGATGATGCCAACACCTTATGACCGTATGAGTGGTCAGGTACTTGACTACCCTGAAGCTGTCCTATTGAGAAATCCATCCAACCCAAGTCTCAAAGGAGAGGTTGGTATACCCCCATTTTCTTCATTGCTCACCAACCAACTATCTGTATATATATGCTAAATTATTTGTAAAATCAAATCATATAATTATTCAGATTTTAAATTCAATAGATTAGAAAAAAAAAAGATGTGAAAAGTTCATTTGATGGATAGATATCAAAAAAAATATGTATATAGGGCAGTTACAATACGATTATGAAATAGGAACTGATCGATTTTGTTCATAGCAAGCAAAGTATTTTTATATATATTAGTGTAGATATACAATATTTGCAACATTCTCGTTGTGTGCCCAGGCTTCTTTTTTTTTGTTGGGGAGGTAGATAATAATTTATTAGTAGACGCATATCAACAACTTAGTAGTGTGCACATGATATATAACTCAATTTAAGGTTTTTATTCATCTTTAGATCGATCCACTACTCTATTCATACGGTCGTAGAATTAAATTTAACTCTGATACTATTTATAATGACTTAAATAGATTACTAACCTAATAATTTATATAAAGAAAACTTATAATACAATCCAAAATAATTGAGTCTAGTTAATAGTTATATTTTATTTATTTATATATATATTTTATATTTATTTTTTATTTTTCATTAATATAGAATGAAATATCACATATATACACGTAGACAAGTTTAAAGGGAAGCGGATTAGGAGAGCCGCCTCCCTTATATTTCAAAAAATTCATAAGTATAATAATATAGAGTTTTAAATATTTTAAAATTATATAAGTTTGATATTTTAATATTAAAAAAAAACAAATATAATATTAATTTCCTAAAAAATTGTAAGACTGATTTACCCTTTCTAAATTAAAATATTACTGTTATTCCTGTATATACATATCTATTCACATTTGTGAATCGCGTGTAATATTCTCTGTTGGTGTATGTTTTTGATTGTTGTAGGTTGATGACAAGTACCAGTTCTCAGCTGATGTCAAAGATAATCGGGTGCATGGGTGGATCTCCTTTGACCCGCCCGTTGGGTTTTGGGTCATCACACCAAGCAATGAGTTCCGGATTGGTGGACCTCTGAAGCAGGAGCTTACTTCCCATGTGGGACCAACCAGCTTAGCGGTTTGTATTCCTTTCTTCATCTCTCTCTCTCTCTCTCTCTCTCTCTCTCTCTTCCCATGTGGGACCAACCAACTTAACGGTTAGTATTCCTTTCTTCATATCTCTCTCTCTCAAGAATTTATACTTTCCTAATTCAAGAAAAAGAAAACGAAAATCACTCCCAACTACCTATAATAAGACTTAAATTTGCAATCTTCATGATGGGAACTGAAGTGATACTACTAAGTTACAAAAATCTTGGCTCCTTTCTTCAATTCTCAGTATTAGTCAAATAAGAAAAAAAATACTAATTACATATTTACATGACATTCCACACTCTATAAAACAGTTGACTCTTGAATATAACTCATTTGTAGGAGTGTAAAAGCGGCCAGAGGCTCGACGGAGACCCGAAACCTGTTCGAAACCTATCACTGTGCGGGCTCGGTTCAGCTCGGCCTCGGGCCCGGCTCAGCCCGTATTGTTCATTTTCTTGGCCGCACCCCCAAGCCCGTGAGCCGAAGAGGCCTGACCCGAGACCCGCCCGCCCACCATCCCGGCCAGGTCCACCAAACGGCAAGTTATATATATATATATATATATAAATTATATAATAAATTTATAAGAGTGTGTGCTTACAAAATAATAATTGTTATTTTGTTACTTAAAATTATTTATAAGAAATTAAGTCCTAAACAGAGTTTATGAAAATTAAGTTTTAAAATAAAAAAAAAAAAAAAACTCCTATGTTTGGTTGTTTTGTTATTGTTTTGAATTAAAAAATTAAAATAGTAAAATTCTTTTTATAAATAGAAATTTTAGAAGATTAATAAATTTAAAATTTTATTATTTTAATTATTTAAACTTATTGCATTTAATTATTAAATTTATAAGTTATAATAAATTAATAAATTTATAATAATATAAACTATAAACT
>JAOTRH010166662.1:0-12596 GCA_034768845.1 Heliamphora exappendiculata
TTTATCCTGTTAATTTAATTAATTCAAAATTTTAGTTTTAATTAAAATATTTTGTAATGAAAAATAAAATTAAGTTTATTTTAATTAATTAATTAATTAAATGGAAAAACTTTACATATTTTATTTTTTACAAAATATCGCATTTAAGATGATTTTTTTTTAAAAATTCAGATATATTGAAAAAAAACGTGAGAATTAATTTCGGATTTTAAATTAATTAAATGAAAAAATATTTAATCAAAATAAATTATTATTTTTTTAAAAATGTGGAATGGAAAATAAAATAAATAAATGCCTTTAGTCACTACCTTAGCTGAAAAGCGGGAGGAAAAATTATGCATTTATTAAATTTGATTTGTTACGCATTTAAACACTAAAAGATGGTTTGATAAACTAGAATCTTTAGAATCTTATACACGGAAAGATGTTTAATTCTTATAGATCGTGTGACTTTCGAAAGATGGTTTGATAAACTAGAATCTTTGGAATCGTGTACACAGAAAGATGTTTGATTCTTTCAAATCATGCGACTTTCGAAATTAGTAAATTTATTTTAATTAAACGAATTTTTATAACTCATAAAAATATTTTAAAAATCTAAGTGGGAGAGAAAATTTATTCACAGATAAACCCCACGGTCTCCATCACCAGTTTGTAGGCGATGCAATTAAACCCTGCATGTTAGTAGTAAGGCCTTCCTCCCCATTGGACAGATTAATAGCAGTATCGCTAGTACAAACCTCCTTTACGGATAATTTTGAAAAATTGTTAGTGTAGATCACTTCTCCATCTGATGGGTTCATTGCGAAGCGATTAATTTGGGATTAGGTGATGATTAATACTTAGCTGTATATAATAGTATCCTCTCTATCTGAGTCACTATTATTATATATTGGACCAAAATTATGTCAAATATTTAATTTTACTTGGCATGGTTAGTTGCCTAGAGAGTAAAATTAAAAAGAATTGGCCTATCTGGTCTTATGAAGGATATAGACGTCCACCCATCATGGCATGCTATTCTTAGGTTACCAGGCTGCTTGCGAATTAATTTTAAAATGGTAGAGGAAATTAAATTAAAATAAATTCAAAGTTTTACTCATCATAATTAACGATTTTTTTAATTATGTGATTCTCAGGATTAAAATAGATTTCAACCCACTCGCTTTAATACTCAAAGAAAACAAACTAACGGGACCAAATTATGTTGACTGAAAATGTAACTTGGATATAGCTTTAACTGCAGATGGTATTCCTTCAATACTAGAAAATGAGTATGTTTCAGAAAAAGGTTCTTCCTTGGGGTCGAAAGGCATGAAGAAGAAAAAGGTTCAGAAATAGGGAGACACATTTTCCAGGGTAGTTAGTGGGCCACGTACCGGTGTGAGAAAGCGAAAAGGCAGATGTTTTCACTACAACCAGACCCGGCACTGGAAAAAGTTATGTCTAGTATTTCTCAAAAGGCAGAACAAATACGGTAATTTATGTTCACTAATTGCGGAAACATGTTTAGCCATGTTATCTACTGGTACCTGGTGTGTAGATACGGGAGCCACTAATCATGTCTGCAATTCATTGCAGGGGTTCTAGGAAACCCGACAACTTAGTGATGGGGAGATTTATCTGGATATGGGCAATAATACAAAGGTAACAACAGTTGCAGTAGGAGATGTCACTCTCAGTTTTGGTAGAGATCGGGTTTTAATATTGAGATATTGTCTTTATGTACCTGCCGTTAGAAGAAACTTACTTTCCATCTCTGGATTAGCTAAAGACGGATATTTAGTTTATTTTAATAACCCTGTGGTTATTAAGGATAGTAAACGGGTTAACTGTTCTGGTACATTGGTGGATAATTTTTATATTATTACTCTAATCTATCCTACACTGTAACTGACTGAAACGAATAATACATCTATATTATCATATAAGAGAAAGTTTCCTTCTTTAATGAACCAAACATTTCTTTAGAACTTACGCTTGGGTCATATTAATCTAAAAAGGATAAACAGAGTAGTAGCAGATGGACGTTTGAGTTCATTGGAAGTGGAGGCACTTCCAGTTTGTGAATCTCGCTTATAGACAACAGCTTATATTCTGAACTTGGTACCTTCTACTCCCACAGAATTATGGACCGGGCATAAGCCTAGTCGGAAACACATTCGGATTTGGTGGTGTCCAGTACATGTGCTGAAAGGAAACGCGGGTAAGTTGGAACCAAAGACGAAAGTTTGTTTCTTTGTGGGACATCCCAGGGGAATGAATGGTGGTCTATTTTATAATCCTAAGGATCGAAAGGTAATTATTAGCACAAATGTCAGATTCTTGGAAGAGGATTATATTATGAATCACAGGCCCAATAGCAAAATTGTTCTGGAAGAACATAGAGGAAATACCAGTAGAACGGAAGAGGAACCACAAGTCACTGATATTCCATTACCTCGTCGTAGTGAGAGGATTATTGGGACAGGTGCAAATCAAGAATAGGGTGTTGATGCACAGGGTTCAGATTCTACACAGCCTGTTACTGCTAGTACACAGACACAGGTAGTTCCTCGTCGTAGTGGGAGGGTTGTTCATCAACCTGACCGGTATATGTTCTTGGAAGAGTCTTTTGATAGGATCCCGGTAAACTGGATACCAAGCCCTGTAACAACAATAAAGCACTACAAGACAAAGATGCAGATCTTTGGCAAAGGGTTATGAATTCAGAGATGGAATCTATGTATTCTAATCAGGTCTGGGAACTTGTAGAACCATCCAAAGGGATAAAATTCATTGGATCCAAGTGGATCTACAAGAGGAAGAGAGGAGTAGACAAGAAGGTTGAAACCTTCAAAACTAGGCTTGTTGTTAAAGGGTTCACTCAGAAAGAATGGATCGATTGTGAGAAAATCTTTTCACTGGTAGCCATGCTTAAGTCTATCCGGATTATCCATTACTGCCCATTTCGATTACAAAATCTGGGAAATGGACGTCAATACAGCTTTCCTTAATGAAAGTCTTGACGAGTATATCTAGTTGATACAACCAGACGAATTCATTGCAAAGAGCCAGGAGCACATGATGTGTAAGCTTAAGAGATCCATTTATGGACTTAAGCAGGCATCGAGTTCTTGGAACACTCGATTTGATCAAGCTATAAAGTCTTATGGTTTTGATCAAAGTTCGATTGAGTGCTGCGTGTACAAGAAGCATGACGGAAGCGCGATGATCTTCTTAGTACTTTATTTATACGATATCTTGCTCATCAAAAACGATGTGGGGGCATTATCTACGGTTAAAGTTTGGTTATCTGGGCAGCTCAATATGAAGGACTTGGGAGAAGCCAGTCACATCCTTGGGATCAAGCTTATGCGAGATCGAACACAAACGATATTGGACTTATCACAAGAAAAGTATATCGATGATATCATTGCTCGTTTTAGCATGCAGGATTCCAAGAAAGGATTTGTTCCTTTCAGGCATAGAATCACTCCATCCAAGGATCAGTGTCCTAAGACACCTGATGAGATAGAGAAGATGAAGGCGGTTCCTTCTGCTTCGGTAGTAGAAAGTCTCATGTATGCTATGCTTTGCACTAGTCCCGACATCTGCTTTGCCGTTGGCATGACTAACAGATATAAGTCTAACCTGGGGCAGAAGCATTGGACTACGGTAAAGAATATAATCAAGTACCTGAAAATAACTAAAGATTATATGTTAGTTTACCAGGAAGACAGTCTAGTACCTTTGGGGTACACAGGCTCAGATTTTTAGTCGGACAGGAATTCCTGTAAGTCTATCTCAGGATATGTGTTGACTTTAGGAGGTGGAGCTATAAGTTGGAGGAGTATCAAGAAGTCCTGCATTGTTGATTCCACCATGGAGGCCCAGTCTGTGGCAGCTTCTGAAGCAGCCAAGGAGGCCATTTTGCTCAGGAACTTCCTGCTGAATCTAGATGTGATACCTTCAGTTCAGTCAGCTATTACACTTTATTGTGACAATAGTGGAGCTGTTGTAAACTCGAAGGAGTCAAGGGTCCATAAAAAAGGCAAGCACATAGAGCGTAAGTATCACTTGATACAAGAAATTGTACAGAGATGTGTTGTTACTGTGACCAAGATTGCATCAGGAGACAACCTTGCAGATCCTTTTACAAAGAGCTTACCAGCTAAGACTTTTGATAGTCATGTAAAGGGCATGGGAGTCAGATGTATGGCAGCATAGTTTTGAGTATAAGTAGGAGATTGTAAGGGTTGGTATACTGAAAACCAAAATTTTATTTCACTAACAAAATATTAGAAACTTACTTTTATTTTTGTTCATATTTTCTTTATAGTCTTTATTTAACTAGCAATGGTAGTTGGCAATTTAATGAGTTGTCCAACTCATGATTGGTTTGTTTTTCACAAATATTCAGAAGTATGCGGTTGCAGGGAAAAATCAATAGGGAGTACTTGAGACAATATTACTTTATGTTATTTTAAATTCTGGACTTATAATATATTGCAATATGAATTTTGTGTGGGATTTAATAATCTTTTAGTATCAAATTTCATCCTTAGAATTATTAAGATTTATAATTGGAGTTTATTTTAATTATTCTTAATTAATGATAGTATAAATTTATGGAATAAACTCTTAGCCTTCTATAATAATTGCGAGCGATTGGGGGCGGACGGTGCACCAGATATCTATTGTTTTTAAAAAATTACTCTTCTCTTTTTAAAACAAAAAAATCCAAGATATCTAAATACGTTTTTAAGAAAAATAGAGTCATGCAGTTGATTTTTGAGAAAAACCAATAAAAACAACAAAATAAAATGGCCAAAGGCCTTTTAAAAACGTAACTAAAGAAAAAGAGGATTTAAGGGTTAAGGAACGAAAATGAAAAGTGTTAGGCCTCTTTTTTGTCCAACCGTGAGGTTGGCCTTTACTTTGTCAATATTGGTTCTTATTGTAAACTTTTTAAAGGTAACATGTACAGAATTGGAGGTTAAAGAGAGTTCATACAAAAATAAACAAAGAAGCAAAAATCTTAACTACAGTCCTAAGGATTATCCAACTTGGTTATCATTTCTAAACACGCCACATGTATTGTTTGAGTAAAGCAAAGCGAAAAACATGCAACGAAAAGCTAAACGAAGCAAGAACGGCCTTAGGTATTGGAGGCAAAACTGCAAAAAAATATTGTTTTTGAAAACAATTAATCGGTAAAAATTAACTAGACGAGAAAACGCCGAAACGGGCTCCAGATAAAAATTTTGACGTCGAACGATCAAAAGAAAATCCGTGCAACCAAAGTTAATTTAGATGAATACCTCTTATCGACCTAATCTTCAACTACAACTTGATTCTGAGTTGAAACTCCAGTCAGATCTTCTACTATATTCCCTTACGTGATCCTCGAACATAGTGTGGGCTACGATCCTCCGAGAACTTGTACCGGCAGAACCCCTGTAACGCCCCGAACCCCGGGGACCCGTCTAAAAGTCATCCATTAACACTTTCATATTACTTTGGATTTGAATTCAAAACTTATAAAAAAAATATTTTCTTGATCAACTATATTTTTATTTCACCGACGGATAACAAATTCTAAATAGTGCTTTAACTCCCACAAGATCATTTACAAAATAAAATGTTATTTCACTCATCCAACTTATCTAAAATACAAGAATGAGATCAAATACATCAAATTCTTTAACTTTATGTTTACATATGGCATAAAGAAAAGAAATGCTAGACTCATCTTCTAGCTCATTCCCAAAATGCCTCCATCATCTCGGTATCAACAGTTCTCCTCGGAACCTAAAAAATACTTCAGCAATCGTGCGTGAGCGGAAACTCGTAGAATATAGATTAACTCAGATGTAATGTATGATTTGTGAGGTGTGATGGGTGCAACCGGAATAAAAAGCAAGTTTCATAAATTTGTTATTTATTCCTACACGCACACCCACGCACGCCAAGTTCTTTATTCATTAACCCATTTTCAACATATTCCTTTCTTTCACATTTATTCTCATTTCTCAGTTTTTCACAAAAACCAAATCACATTTTCATTATCCTGTTTATCACAAAAACCGTATTACAATTAATTTATCACAATTAATGAACCGATTTCGGGTGTGGCTTATAGAAACCCCTCCTTATTATCCCAATAGGCTATGCGAAGCCATTGGTTAATAGATAGCTCTATAACTCACCACGATGCAACACCACGTTTCAGGGGCTAACCCGTGGGCACGTGGTCCCCATCTTGCGCAAGTTTTCGGTAGTTCACCGTGGAGCCGCCAGCCCAACTTAATTCATAAATTTTTGCGGGCTTTCACCGCAGGACCGCATCCCCTCATTATGTATGAACCTTCACGAGCTTTCACCGCAGGACCGCAGCCCCTCATTATGCATATCCCACATTCAACCATAGGTTTTTAATTCAAGTTAATAATTTCATTGTATAATTTCTCATGGTTCACATCATTACTTCAATATCACCAAGTACCAACAACACAATGATGATAGCAAGAAGATCACATTATTTACAAAGTATATACCCATCATGCACATATACATATATCTATTTGAAACTCACCTTCATTGTAAAGAAGACTCAATCAATAGTTTCAATACATGTATCCCAACTCAATAAAGATATATCATTAGATGTGCCACAAGCTCAAGGGACTAGGAATTTAATAAAAAGGGCCAATATGTATGAAAATATGTTTTCCCACAATAGTCGGCGAAAAACGGGCGAAAAATGATTTTAAAATTTTGACACACCCTCACTATTTTAATCATAACTTTTCCTACAAAATGAATTTTTTTATGAGAGTAGTCTTGTTGGAAAGATGACTTTCGGGGCTTCGATTTGAGTACAAGAACAACCCAATTCGGGGTCCGGATGAGGGAGATATGATCAAACAAAGTTGGCCCTGTGCAGTTAGTCCGCTCGAGCGGACGTCGGGCGCTCGAGCGCCCAACCTTCTGCCATGTGAGCGCTCGAGCGAGCAGGCTCCGCTTGAGTGCGCTGTTGCCTGAGAAACCCTAGATTTTGCTCTGTTTTGAGTTCTAAACCTCTAAACACACAACCCTTTCACAAAATATGCTTTGAACACTTATTTCTAACCCAAAAACACTAGATTCAATCCTCAAAACTCTTTTTTATCACAACAAATCTTCAATTTCAAGTATAATCATCTCCCAAGATCCTCCAATTTCATGAAAACTAACTCAACCCACACACAAATCTATCAATACATTAATTAAGCATGCAATTGACTCAATTTCTACTCATATACAGAAAATATCAACCAAAATCTACGCAAAACATAAGAGATAATCTAGATCTTACCTTGGATTTGCACAAAAGCTTGAATTTCTTCCAATTTCTCCCTCCTAGGGTCTGGAAGTTGATTGATCTTGCTTTCTTGATGCTCCACCTCCCATCTCCTTGCTCCAAAGCTTGATTTCCATCATTGATCTCTCCCCATCAAGCCTCAAACTTCAATTTTCATGGTGGGGGATTAGGGTTTCATGGGAGAGATGGGTTTCTCTCACACACTCTCTCTCTAAAAGTGGATGAAGAAGAAAAGAAGAAGAGGAGAAGATGAGGAATGTGGGTCTCACGTGACTGGAGGGGAGGGCTATATATTTATATATCATACTCCTAATTCTTCTCCAAAATTCTAGAATTCTCCAAGCATTTTTCGGTAGTCCGCTTGAGCGGACCCCCACCAGTCGAGTGGTGACCCCTGAAGCAGAATTCCAAAAAATTCCTTAAACCTCATCTCTAACTTTCAATTTTTCTCTCATTATATTATTCCGAATTATCCATTAACATAACCATATCAATATTGTTCACTTTTTAATATTTCGAATTATTCATTAGAATATCCATCTTAAAACTATTCATCACTGTATATCTCCACTTCACTTTCATATGTCACTAACTCGGTCATTAACGAACGAAATCTTATAACACCCATGCTTAAATTTATTCTGATCTTTGCTCTTACCAAAATATAAAGGAATAAAATAAACAGGTGCCAGGTCCTCACAACTTTCCCCCCATTGGGAAATTCGTCCCCGAAATTCGTCTCAAGTCACTCTAAATCTTCCTTTAATCTTAATATGTGTTCTCACACTTCGCTAGTTGTTCGGTCCTCATAGCTTCTTTCTAAATTCGCATTCCTGATCATGCTTTCAAAATTGTGACTTAAAGATAGTAACACGCCCCTATTGCCATCGGGTTTAACTCGCAAACACCAATATTTCACAAACACCAGAATCATCTATATGTCATTGAATTGTACTCATATCGGGCTTGACTAATCTAAAATAGTTCATCGTTTAATACAACGTCAATTCTTACCTGAAACAACCACGAGAGCTGTAGTCAACCACTCCGTCTTTGATCATCAACTAACCCTCTATGACCATCATCTAATGTCACATACACATTCCCGAAGACTAAACCTTCTCAACCATAGCCTTGTGCGCCACCGGTCTTACTACTATTAAGATTCTCCCGGCTTCATCGAATCGCGGTCTAATTCACTGTTGTATTCCAATGTATATCGAATATGACACCTTCAAATACATGTTACTAAACTTGGACATTGGTCACTTGGGTTACACACATTACCCTCAAAATCACCCATGCCCTAACAGTCAAATAACTACCACAAACTTAAATTTGTATCACTACTTGTATTGCATCACTCCAGCCCTTCAACCATCGAAACTGATACTGCCACCTGAATTCCATGAATCACTAGGGTTAAGCACATTACAGGAATCAAACACCTTATAGGTCCACTTCACCAATACAAACTGAATCACATCCTTCTCCTTGACGCCACACACATACCCATTGGTCTTTCGAGTCTACAGCGCTCCAAACTGTTCAATTATTGGTCTCCCATACTTATATTACTTCACTCACCCACGTTATCATATACATTTGCACCCTCCCTTCGATCAGTCGAACCATTCTTCGCACATTAAGAATTCTGAGAAATCCAAAGCACCAAATAGAACACACCCCAAACTCACAAGAGTCTATCAAAACCCAATATGTGAATATCGTAGTCGCAAGGCCTCAACAAATTTTCCACTTCACTAACAGCCAGTGGTACGACCATCCCCACATGACCCAGAATAAGCTGCATGTAATAGTTAACGATTCTCAGCTGATCGTTGTCGAAAAAAGATTTTATGTTCTCAATACTAACTCCCTCGTCAACAAGAACAAATATTTTCGGTATGCCAACCCAATCTCAAAGGGAATGCAACTTCACACACCTACATTGCTACGGTAGAGCAATCAAATTCCACCCAAAAATCCATGAGAAACTCAGTCTTCCAATCATTCGATTCTGGTAGTACCCATTCTATAGGTACCATCTCATGGATCACAACACGAACACCAATCCACTGAAACTCCCTCTCTTCCCAAAATAACTAGAAACTATGACCCAACCTCAACGTACTCCTAGTACCCATCAACACTTAGTCTTCACAAATTCCTGTAAATCTCACCTTGACGTCGCCTAACCCATAGCCACATAACTATCTTTAACCCCAATCATGATACCCAGGTCATCCACTGTACTTAAGCTCATAACTCTCATACCTCATTTGCACACACACAGGAACATCGTCAATCCTCATACCTTGTACCATACATCCCATAGAACTACAAACTCGTCACCCGTCATTTTCTGAGACACAACGCTAATATTTCTATCATGCTAAAATCTAACTTCACAAGGTTACGCTTCGCTGACCTAACTCCCATTAGATAAATCACGGTCATGTCAGAGCCTTAAACCCACTGTCCAAGCCACTTACACGGGAAACACATGGCACCCAAATAGAGGAAATTTACTCATGAGTTCCTTTATTCAAAGTTACTACTAACTTCCACTATCATACAAACACTTCTAGTACTTCCACTTCCTAGTCACGCATCTATCGTCGACATCTTAATGCACGATTTCTCGCCTATTCCCTTAAGCCATCCAAACCACACGGTATACCGTTAAACTTTATTACTCTACGCTTCGTTCCCATGGGTAAATAACATACCCACCTCTGAACCTATAGTTGAACATAAACAACCTCCAAACATGTCACACTCCGGACACACTATTTCAGTACGAGGCCTACTGCACTTTCGGACCCTTCTATGGTACTTTCAAACACATACACCCAACACGGTTCCCAAACTTGATCTCTGAATCAGCCAAATCACGGGTCTGTATTCCCCTAGGAATTCCTCAGAACTAATACTTGAGGATTTCACCACACAAACAATCAAACCACTGAACTCCCTTAGGGACCTCACCTGACTTGAACTAAAGCTACTAGTATTTCATACAAATCAAACTACATATCCAAAGAAATTACCCATGTACTAGGGTTCACACAGGCCTTTCAAGAAACCATGAGCAATCAAATCTGCATTCTTATGATCCCAACGTTTTACTTTTACCAACAATGAACAAACACATCGGTTAACCAATTATGAAACATCTTTCTTCTTAGGGAAACCATTCACGATGAGCATATCATTCGTCGCGTTAGGTCTTCACACTTTGATCTCTACCCAAGCATATTTACTATCGCCTACTCCTTCACATATCAACAAGGCTTCACACACAACCGCAAGACTCTCACCAGTTAACCATCAAGGATAACACCACATATATTCGCATCGCTTTAGCATATCTACTTACGGGTCACGTCATACTAACAAGCAAACAAGTAGGCAAAACCATGCTACAATCTTAAGCTTACAACTCTAGTACATCCATCAAAAATTGTAAAACGTTTAACTAGAAACACTTATCTCTTTTATCACCATACGCGGACCACTGACACACGGCTGCCCAATCATGAAAGCAACTACACATCACACGAACAAGCGATCCTCGTTTACCAACTCTAGACCAAAGACACCACCCTATCACCTACCCCATAAGGGTAACACGACACCACCACCTCCCGACTGTAAGCTGGATATAGACCACTACCATCATCCTCTTAAGGGATCTCTTCTTATTAATACGTCGTCTTAAAATGACCAAGTCAATCACACCAACAACATCTATCACTTGTCACATAAGC
The DNA here is from genome assembly GCA_034768845.1 of Heliamphora exappendiculata. NCBI lineage: Eukaryota > Viridiplantae > Streptophyta > Magnoliopsida > Ericales > Sarraceniaceae > Heliamphora > Heliamphora exappendiculata. Next base: position 11,119 of record JAOTRH010166662.1, read on the forward strand.
CTCGTACACTCACATTCACATTTACCATACACCATACATTCCACATAACCTCATACTCTTGAGAACGACAACCCAAGTCATAAAACTCTTCCCCATGAAACTTTCCAAATGACCTCAAATCTTCGTTCACCACATCACAACAACCATCAATATACATCTCCTCTTACGTACACGCACATCACTCAGCAACTAGCCCATCGATATCATCCTCATTCGATATACTCTTTCCACATACTCTTTTGAACTTTTATCAAGAAACACAACTTAGTGTCACGCCACAAAATACAAGGGTCATCAATTTGACCTTCAAAATCTCAAAATGCCACGGTGATTACCAATAACACCTCTCAGGGTAAGGGACATTCCCAACCACGTGTCCAAGCACAAACTTTCTAACATACTTTAGGCTGAAGATTATTACGCTCCCATCTACTATGTTCCCGTCCACTATACTCCCGTTCATACCCAATCTCGGGGTACACGGCTCATGACACAGCACGGCTCAAGACGTACATAATTCTCAACGCGCCTAAAATCATGCCTCATATCCATCCATAACTAACAACCTCAAAGGGTTTTCAAACAACCTACCATACTTGTCTGTCAAACTACTAGTAGCTCAACACATAGCGAACAACTAACCACGGTCACCCTTGACTCACATAGATATAACATATTCTGAACAGTCATTGCTCATCTCTCGAGCTTACACCCACCACAATCACGGACCATTGAATCATAATTCCATCATTCATACCACCGTCCAAATCATAACTCCTCCTAGCCCCACGAGCATAATCCCTACAACAAAGATATCACGATACCCAACTAGGTCAAACTCAACCTAACCTCTTAAAGCTAAGCCACACATTACCCAACACCTAATCACATCATATCAACACATATTCACATACCGAGAGAAAGCCCCAAAGCAACACGAAAATCCTAGTAACTAATTCAGATTTCTCATAGAAAGAACGTCGGCCAAACGCTTTTTTATTTTGAACCCCAAAATAGTTGATCAGACGCCAAATGGAATGCCACATCATCCCATGACTAAACCCTCCATGCTCATATAAACACATAACACACGCAATACAATTTAATCGCAAACCTATCCAAGCACACAACTCATGCCGTGTAGTGGTGCCTAACCTCGTCAAACATGTCACATACTGTGGTCATGGTTACTCCACACAGCTCCTAGGTTTTCAAACCTAGACCTCTGATACCATTTTGTAATGCCCCGAACCCTGAGGACCCATCTAAAAGTCATCCATTAACACTTCCATAATACTTTAGATTTGAATTTAAAACTTATAAAAAAAATGTTTTCTTGATCAACTGTATTTTTATTTCACCGACGCATAACAAATTCTAAATAGTGCTTTCAGTCCCACGAGATCATTTACAAAATAAAATATTATTTCACTCATCCAACTTATCTAAAATACAAGAATGAGATCAAATACATCAAA
>JAOTRH010166673.1:0-12596 GCA_034768845.1 Heliamphora exappendiculata
TATTAATTTTAGCAATGTCAAATATTAGATGATTTAAAAGGAAAATGGTTTGAAATCCAACCCAGAATGTACGCAATATGTGGGTGGTGGGGTGGGACTGTGGGGTCATTTTGTTTATGTTATTCTCTGTTTTGACTTTGTTTTCTTCCTTACGGCTCGCCGACCCTGACCCTCACTTAATACCAACCGTCCCTTTGATTGCGATGATTCTTTTTCACTCAACTCAAAATTCTTCTTTTGTTGTTTTGTGTTCGTCGTCTTCCGTGCACCCTCACATGTAATATCATATTTAATTATTGAATTTAGGTTTCAGCATGTGATTAATTAATTCTCAGTTATGATTATTATAAAGAATCGGTTGAATGGGCCGGTTTCCAGTGATTAATTAATGATTGAAAGCTTGGTGTCATAAAAATTAAAAAAGACAATTTTTTAGCAATGAAATGGATAATAATTTATATCAATACTATCAGGTAGAATTTTCAAAAGAGATTGTAAAAATATACATGTCTAAATTTTAAATACTCTTATATATAAAAGGTATGCTTTATAAATATTTGTACTTACTACCGAATGTTTATATTTTATATGTATCTTGTTTGTACTTGATTGGGGAGAAAAAAAATTTCATTGTGCTTGGAGTTTTGCCCCAATTGAGTTAAATTCTTAAATCTTTTACTAATTATCCTGTGAGTCACAGTTGAATTAGATGAGGTGAATATTGGGCAAAGAATCAAACACATATATAATAATTTCAAGAAAAATCAAGCCATCACAAATAACACATAAAATATATGTGAATACTTACGTTCAGATGTTTTTTTGTATTATAAAAAAAAAAGATGAGTTATAATAGCCTTTGCTAGTATTAATTAGTAATACATGTGCTAAGATTTTACATCAACTTAACAAAATTGTGAATGTTTTCAGCCTCGTATGTATTAGTTGTTAAGAAATAGTCTAACTAGTGACGATTTCACAAATATTTTTCAAAGTCGACGTTCAATTAATTTAAGTATTTTATATCTCAAAAATAAGATAAACTAGCAATATATTGTTACAATTGTTTTTACAAAAAAAATTGTGAATAGATAAACTTTTATAATAACCATCGACGACCTGATTATTAATACTATGAAATATTTTTTTTTCAATGTATGTAATTATTTGATTGAGCGTTTAATTATTTAGCCATGGTGTGCACGGATTTAGTTGACTGTTAAGTATTTAATCAAAATGTTCAAGTATTTTAACATGATGTTCAAGTCTTTAAATTGATAATACAAATACAAAATTTGCATATACATAGATATATATATATATATATAATAAATTTCATGGTATTCAGTTGAATACCCTCCTATACATCCAGAGCCGCCCTTGAGTCAAACGGCATCTCCCTGCCTTATTTTTGTAAATATTGTGGATTCAACCCCATAAAGAACAATTGAGATTGATCCCTATTAGTTTTAGAATAAAATGTAGGTTGGTTTTGAAGGAAAAATGAAAAGAAAAAGAAGGTCTAGTACTAATATCAGATTTACAAATCTGATAGTAGAGGCCATAAATGGAATATAAGTGATTTTATAAAAATGAAAAGGGCCATAAAGATGGAATTAGTCACATCAAAAACCATAAACGTAATGTGGATACCATAGCAGTATATTTATTTATGCAAGAATAATAAGAAACGATTGTCACATTTTTGCCTTCATTTGATAATTTAGTTTTAAGTCACGCTTTTATTTTAAATTACTTTAAATAGAACAAGCAAAAATATGTTCGGCAAATTTTAAAAGAGACTTAAAAGGAAAAATATTTACTAGGTTAAAATGACTTTAAGCTAAAAAAGTAATAGAATAATAAGTCAAAAAACTAATTAAGTAAAAAAATATTGTTATAACTTTTTTTATTTTAATATAATTTTATATTCAATATGAATTTTATTTGATAAATTTTAACAAACAAATTTTAAAAATATAATTTTTATAAAATAATAGATATATATAATAAAACTTATAATATTTTTAAAATTATGTAAAAGCATTTTTAATTAGTAAGTAAAAATTCGAAAGTACTAAAACCAACCAACAAAAAGACAAAAAAGTTGAAGTTTTTCAAATGGCAAGAGGACTTCAAGCCTGATATTAAGTTTGGAATCAAACAAAGGTTTAAGGTGGGTCCACTGACACATATTAGGACAAGACGAGACTGCTATAATGACATCCTAAAATCAACATTAATCTTTCTTTCCTTTTTTTTTTTGTTTGATTAAACAAAAAATTCAAACACAAAAAGAAGAGATTAAAGTCTCTCAAAAGCAACCGTGGCAATATCAGCACCCAAAAAAAGAGCAATCGAAGTTGGGGGTTATACATAGAAGTCATAGGGTCATCTTGGTCAACACGTAGGTTGGCAAGACTGTTCACCACCTTGTTGCTTTCACAACATATGTGTGCAATAGAGCTATGGGTATCTTCCATGTGTTTGCGGTAATCTTCAATCAAAGCCTTTAGCGGGGAGTGAGTGGCATCTCCAATTGTCAAGAGGGTCACAGCCACCTGGTAGTTAGTTTTTATATCAGAACTTTGTAGCCCTTCATCAACTGCCTCCTTTAGGCCATTGAGGATAGCCCATGGCTCGGCTTCAAGGTTGGTGCAGTTGCGCAGCTATACGTGGTAGCCAGCGATCCATTGGCAGCTATCGTCCCTAAAGACTGCACCAAAATCGACAGTATCTGAATTCCCACGAGAGTATCCATCAGTGTTAAGTTTCAGGCGACCTGCAAATGGGAAATTCCATTTAATAATGAGGTTGAGATGGGGGAATTGTTAAAGCCAAAGACAGTGGTGATTTCCCCTGTTTAAGAGTAGATATGCCGAAACAAAACAGGAATCTCCCAGCTAACATCATTGAAAACTTTTTTTATTTTTAGCAATCCAAAGATTGCATATTATAATAGCAAAAATAATATTTCTAGGAGCACCCCAAAAGGAGGCATTGGAATCTTTCAAGTTACCAATAAGCCACTCCTGCCAATTGATATCAATATCCATGTGATTGACCTGCAAAAAGAGAATATTAGTCCAAAAAAGCTGACTATAACTGCAATATCTGAAAAGATGGTCAATGTTTTCAACGTGGTCCCCACATCGAGGACATGTGGGGTCATTGGTTAGACCCCTAGTAAGCCTGTTGTGATTGGTAAGAATTTACCATGAAGGCAAACCCTAAGAAAGTCTTTAATTTTTTTAGGCAACTTCAACTTTCAAATCCTCTACCAATCTCTATCAGAAACAACAACATTATCAATGAGGTTGTAGGCATACCTAACATTAAAATGGCATTTACTAGTTAAAGTCCAACAAATGGTGTCCTCAAAACTACTAAAACCTAGTTTAGGGGTGGTAAGGGTAGAAGAGATCTCAAAAGGAGAGAGTTGGTTCTGAATGGTAGAAAGGTTCCAATCATTTCATTAAGGATGTCTTTAACAGTAGATTGGTCGTCAGTCATGTTCGGGTGGTTAACTAGGAGAGGATTTTGGTCACATCACCAATCACTCTAGAGGGAGATATTTATGCCATTATCAATTAACCATTTCATGCCTTCCTTTAAAAAATCTCTAGAGGAGAGGATGCTTTTCCAAATATGGGAAGAATTTTCTTTTGCAGGCTTCTCAAAAAAAGCCCTTATTGTGAACGTATTTCTTAAGGATTAAGTTAACCCAAAGAGAGTTACGTTTGGTGTGAACCTTTCAGCAAAGCTTAGTGAGGAGAGGAAGGTTGTTAGTTTTGACTTTTCTGATCCCAAGGCCCTTGATTTTTTTACTCTTACAGACAGTGTCCCAATTAATCAAGTAGACCTTCTTCCATTCTCAGTATCCTCCTAGAGGAATTTTTTGTTCACTCTATCATTATTGTCCAAAAGGGAGGATGGAGTTTAGTAGTTTGCATAGAGTAGTTGGGAATGGTGGAGGTGACAGCTTAGACCAAGGTAGCTCTACCTATGAAGGATAAAGGCTTAGATTTTCAACTCGATACCTTCATTTTCAGCTTGTTGAGGATGTAGTCGTAGTGGTTCTTATTGGCACAGGAGTATAAGAGGGGGACACTAAGATATTTACCCAAATCAGAAGTGAGGGGAATACCAGACTTTAGACTGAAGATCAAGGCAATGTGTCTAGGGGTATTAAGAAAAACAAATAGTTTTGATTTGTTAAGACTAATAGATTGCCCAGACAGCAAAAGGTATGCAAGGTTTTCATAACAGGGTTAATGCCTTTCTTGGAAGATTCGGCGAAAAGGAGGATATCATCAGCAAAGAACAAATGGCTGAAAGAGGGGCCATTTTGCGAAGCCTTGACCCCTTTTCAACTCCCAAGCTCCAAATTATGGTTAATAAGAAGCGAGAGTCTTTCCATACAAAGGACGAAGAGTTAAGGGGAGAGAGGGTCACCTTGTCTCAAACCTCTACCAAAGGGGAATCAAGGCAATTGTTCACCATTCCAGAGGATAGAAAGGGAGACACTAGAGAAGCAGTTCATGACAAGATCAACCCAATCTTTATCAAAGTCGAAAAAGCAAAGAGTATCATGAAGGAAGGCCCAAGAGATCTTATCATAGGCTTTTACGAAGTTAATCTTGTGGATAAGACTACCCATTTTGCCCTTTTTTACTTCTCATAGAGTGTATGATTTCTTGGCGAATGATGATTTTATCCAAAGTCTGTCTACCGGGAACAAAACTGGATTGGTAAGGGCTGATGATTTCAACAAGGAGGGGACGGAGCCTATTGACAAGGATTCTTGCAAGAATTTTATAGCTCACGTTACAAATGTCAATGGGTCTCAACTGCTTGATAGAGTTAGGGCAAAAGACCTTAGGAATGAGAGCAATGAGGGTCCGATTGGCATTCGAGGGAAAGGATTTAGAGTGAAAGTAGTTCTTGATAAAGATACTGACATATGATCCGCTGATATCCCAATACTTATAGTAAAAAAGGCTTCAGATTCCATCAGAGCCCAAGGCTTTGCTCCTCTTGATCCCCTTGACAGCTTTCCAGATCTCTTTATTGGAGGGGGAGAAATCCAAGTTGGATAGAGGAAGATTGGAGATGCGGCGATGAGAAATGGAATCCCAGCCAGAGGAAATAAGAGAAGGATGGGAAGAAAAGAAGCCCTAGAAATACTCCTGGATGAGACTTTTCAGGGAGGTAGGATCACTGATCCAAGAGTTGGAATCATTTTTTAGAGCAAGGATCTTATTATGTCTTCTACGAGACAAGGTGCTTTGGTGAAAAAATTTAGTATCTCGGTCACCCTCGGTAAGCCAGTTAATTCTCGATTTTTGTTTTCAAAAGACTTCTTCTTAATTAAGAATGCAGTTGTATTCCCGAATGAGAATTTTTTCAAAAAAGAGGAGATTATGGGAAAAGTTTAAGTTTTGGGCTCTCTGGATACCCTCGATTCTAGCAGGGAGTCTTTTTTTGTTATTGAAAATATAACCAAAGACATCACGAAACAAAATTTTAGCATGGTTGGTGAGGCTATTAATGTAAGCGAGGAGGGTAGTTGAGGGCTCACTCCAAGTTTCTTTAACCACATTGATGAAATCCGGGTGGGTTATCCATGAAGCTTCAAAGTGGAAAAGACAATTGAAGGGGTTGGGAGGATGAATACTATTGACATGGACAAGGAGGGGGCAATGGTCAGAGTAAATTCTAAGGAGGTTCCGAACATCGTGTTAGGGAAGGTCTCATTCCATAAATCATTAAAAAGGGCACGATCAAAACGTTCCATGATATTAGCAAGACCAGATCTATTGTTAGTCCAAGTGAGCTTAGGCCCAATACAACCTAGATCTTGGAGATTACAAGCATTCATATGATCCAAAAGATGGGGGCGTTTAGTGTTACCTCGAATGTGAGCTCTATATTCGGAAGGTTTAACAAATTCATTAAAATCGCCCATAAGTAGCCAAGGGTGGTTGATGGACCTCGCTTTATCAGTGGTGTTCATCCAAAACATCTCCCTCTTGCTCGGGTTGGGGCTAGCATAAATCGCCGAAAAGATCTAGTCTTCATAATCAGGTTTCTGGATCGTAGCATGAATGCATTGGTTTGTAATTTCATAAGCACAAATCGAAATTTATGTAGGATCCCAAAGAATCCAAATATCTCCAGATCTACCAACCGAATTAGAAATAGAGTAGGAAGAGAAGCCCAGGTTGTTGAAGAAAGTCGAGACACCAGAGAAGGCTACTTTAGTTTCAAGAAGAAGCAACATGGAAGACTTATGGGCTTTCACCAGATCTTTAAGACATCACTTGAAGGTTGAGTTGTTGGCAGCCTGGCAATTCCAAGATAAAATAATCATTGATGAAAGGGTTGGGAAATTCGGAAGAGGGAGGAGATCATCCAATTTCAGTAGTTTCTTCGCTATAGAGTGATCCATCACCAGCCCAAATTGGCTAGAGAAAGAGATTTCTCGCATTAGGACTCTAACTTCGACTGAGTCTAGGTTGGATAGCTTCAACTGAATTAGTCTTGTCCACCATTCGACTCTTGTGATGTGGATTTTGGTATCCTCTGGACGAATAGGGAAGGAAACGGGGTTGTTGCAGAGACGATGGAAGAACACGAAATGAGCCATAAGACTTACCTGATGGGGAAGGTTGGGATGAGCTAAGAGACACAGGAGATGTGAGGAGATCAAACAAAGATGAGGAGGACACACCAGGGAGGGAGGCAAGGGTTTAGGGAGAACAGAAAAGGGCGCCGTGTTAGGGTTCTGAGGGGGTGGACACAGACGAGAGGAGGGTGGTTGGAAAAAATTAGCGTTTGAGAAGCAAGGGAAGAAGGGTTGAACAGGAAGGGGGTTGGGCCCAAAGGGGTGGTACCCGGGCTCACTTAGGGGTTAGATGTGGATAAGGCCTGAGGATGGAGGACTAAAGGGCCAAACTGGTTAAAATTAGAAGCTTTCCTACGTGGATTAGAAATGGATCTTTTATTACTGGGCCTAAAATGTCGTTTGGTAGCAAGCATCCATTCTCCAAACGGGTTAGTGGGAGTGGGTGGTCAAGGTCCAGATGGGTTGGGGGCAGAAGGACATGGGGTAGCATCCTTCATTGATGCCTTACCCTCAGAAGTAGTTGTTACTGGCGATGAGGAGGAAGGCTACTAGAGTTCAAGGAAATTCGAGCTTCGGTAACCAATTCGACCACAATTGAAGTAAAACCCACGTAAATGCTCATATTTAATATAAAAAATTTGGCCTTCAATAGCAAAATTAGGGAGAAGGTGTTGCTTAAGATTTAATTCAACACACACTTCGGCGTACTTACCTCTAGTTGCTATAATCGTAGTGAGATAAACTTTGAGAGGTTTACCTAATACCTTATCAATTGTGAAAATGATTTTTTCATCGTAATACTCAATCGGAAGTTAAGGGAAGCAAACCCAACTTCTATATAAGAATGACTCACCAACCTTTTTGAATACACTCTCTTAGTTACCAAAATTGCTTTTTTCTTCTTTGTTTAGTGTAAAAAAGACTAACTTAAGTATCAAAAAAGTATTTTGGCAATTAACCTATTGGTTAGCCTCATCGTTTGAAATAAGTTAATCATTCCTAAAAGCTAATGCAAAGTAGACTTTCTCTCTCTTTCTCTCTTTTTACTGATAATATGTGAAATTAACTTCGTACAATAAGTAATAGCGAATACTATTGGCTTAGGTGTCTTTTATTCTATTGGACTCGTATTTATTATATTATTTTGGTGTATATGTAATTGGGTTTGGATGAGATTAGGAGTCCACTAAAAATTGTTTATGTATAGGGTTTATAATAGTATATAAGCTTATAAGTTTTTAAGGTTTTATGTATACCTATAAACAAGACATTGGTAAGAGCTCTAGGGTTAAACAAAAAATTAAAGAGACTAACTGGTATATAGAAGAGAGATTGGTGCTATATTCTTTCACATTCGACATAGTAAAATATTTTATTTATCACTTGTGGGCATAGATTGGTGTGAGCCGAACCACATAAATCTTTTATGTCAATTATTTTTTTCTTTATTGTGGATAGATTTTTTACTTCCATTTGTGTTCGGGAGTTGGTGTTCAAATCCCAACAAGTGGTATCACTGGGGTAACTCTTGAGCAGAAAAACACAGTTTGTTTCAAGACTCAAGTTGTGATTTTATGATATTTTTGGTTTCGTAATTGTACACTCTACGTTTATAGTGGATTATCTCTCTCACTGTGGGTGTAGACAGATTGTGCCGAACCACGTATATCATTACGTAATTTTCTCTTTGGTATGTGCATGTATGTGTTTTCGTTTGTGTTCGGTGATTGATGTTTAAATCTCAACGAATGGTTTCAGAGCCAACGGTTGAAGATTCAAAGTTGTGGTAGATAATCAGAGCAAGGTATAATATTTTGATTTTGTACAGTATAAATTAAAAAAACTTTATTACACGAAAAAGAAAAAAAAGGCAATTGAAGGCGTTACAGAGATATTATTCCACAAACAGTGGACCGCATGTTTTTTTACTCTAGGAAAATCGACACAATCTCTTTATAGAAGGTGGTAGAATGGCTTGGTGTAGAACATAATCATGGGCTTGGTAATAGTGGGAAGATGGATTAAGAATTCAAGGGGTGTGATACAGTGTGGCTTAAGTTAGGGGTATGCAAGAGACCTAAAAAATTCATGAACCAACTCAACTCGATCTCTATAGATTGAATTGGTTTGGTGCTGTCAAGTAATGGGTTAGTATTGGGTCTTAAAAATATTAAACCCATATAGTCGATTTGATTCTTGAGTCAAGAATTTTTTAAATCGTCCAAACCCAAAAATAGATATATATAAATAGGCCTAGTCCTGATCTAAGGCTACTAAGGCTATGACTTTGGGCCACAATTTTATATAAAAATTTAGGAGCCTAAAATTTTTTGAACATTTATATAAATTTTTGCATATAAATTAATAAGTAAAGAGTCTTTTAATGATGAGTTCTTATCAGTAATTTTTTTAAAAAAAATAATCTTATAAGAATTTGAGTTCTTTATGTGTGAATGATATTTTTTTTGTATAAAAATTTTAATATTTAATTTTTTTGTGTGGAGATTTTGATATTTAATTTTTATGTGTATTGAATACTAAAGTTTGAATACATATATTGATATCTATATTTGTAACTTATAAATTATGTTTGAATTAGTAATAACCCGTGCTATGCGCAAAAATATTTTTAAAAATATGATTTAAAAAAATTCCTAAATTATATTATTTGTTTTTATATTTGATAGTAAATAGCACAAATTTGAAAAATAATAAATGCATACTATTTTGTATAATTACAAAAAATTTTAAGATATTCAAACACAACTAAATTATTTTTTAGAATATAAAAATATGATTATATATTTAAAATATATATTTTAATCTAAATTTCAAGTCCAATTGGCCAATTATTTTAAAACGTATTTTCAATTTAGGAGGAGCTAAATGGAAAAAATATATTATTTATTTAAAGCCAAATGATCCATGAAATATATTTTCTTCTCAATTTTTTAATTTTTATTTATGTCCTAATTGTTTTTTAATAAATATAGTTTCAATGATAACTTTTAGCAGTGATCCCGTGTAAGATTTTAATAATAAAATAATAATAGATATAAATAAATGAGGAGTTATTAAAAATATATGACAAGTTATTTGTTAACTTTTCAATGATATCAATAACTCTAATTATTTGTTAATTTTTTCTTGTGTTTAAATTATCGGATGAGTTATTTTTTTTCAAAATGTGGATAGATTTTTTAAAAACATTTTTAAAGATATTCTACTCTTAACATAATTTTTTTTAAATATCATTATATAAATTTGACTTTTTTTTAAGAAAAATCTTTTAGATTTTTTTTCTAAGATACTTTTAAAGATACCTCCTACAAAATCCCTTTTAAAGAAATTTCCAAAAAAATCTCTTTTTAAGTTTTGATAATTTTAATGTGTTAGAGAATTTTTAAAATTTTGTCAACTTTTAAAAATAAAAAATGAAAAAAAATGTAGCAATATTTTTTGAAACTTTGACTAAAAAAAATATTGTTTACGAATATTTTTTAAATATCTTAAGATGAATTTGATTTTATTTTTAAAAAAATCTTTTAGAAAATCTTTTCTTAAAGAAAGCTTTTAAAGATGCCTCCTACAAAATCTTTTTTAAGAAAATCTTCTAAAAAAACTCCTTCAAAATTTTGAATATCAAGATTTGATACTTTTTTTTTAGTAGATAACCAATCAAATATTTTTAAAAATATTTTTAATTCAAAATTTAAAAAAAAATTATATTGGAGGTTTGGAGCTCTCAAGATGTTCCAATCAATTAAAAATCCTATTTTCTTTAATAATAATAATAATATATATATATATATACATAAATATTGTTTTAATTGATAATTATAACATTTCACAAATTGGTTGAGTTTATATCAGTGATGATTTTTTAGTAGCAGATTATTTAGATTTTTGAAAATTTTCACAAATTTATTTTTTTGAGTAGCAAATACTGAGATTTTGAAATTTATTGAATTGCAGATTATCTAGATAAAATCGTTACTTGTAGTAAAAAGTATCCATCTAGATCTAAAAAAAAAAAAGCAAAGAGTATACAAATTAATTCACAAATTTTTAAGGGGTTCTATTTTAGAAGTTCGCTTTAAGCTCCCTAAAACTCAAGGCCGACCCTGTATATAAATTTCATAAAACTATTATTTAAATTATTTGTACCCTTAGATATAGTTAAAAATGTGTAAATTAAAAATAAAAGAAAATGAATTTAAGCCGCTGAAGTTGACATCTTATACACACAAAAAAAGTAGCTCATAGAATAAAACATATAGTATTACTTTAGAATATTATATTAAAAAATATTTAGTTTAATTAAACCGCGGTTTTAACCCGAACCAACCCGAGTTTATTCGGGTTGGGTTGCTTCTAAAACTTGAATGGTTCGATTTTAGATTTAATATTTTAGAACCAACATTGATCGAATCTGTTCTAAGTTAAGTTCCAAGCATATCCAGACCGATTCATGTCCACCCCTACTTGAGCATAATTGATGGTCTGCAAATTTTTTATTAGATGGGTGTATGTATAATTAAAAAATTCAAGACAAATGTGTTTTTTAATATTTTTAAACGTTGTGGATTCATTGGTAGACTTAGAATTTTTCAAATCTAAATGGTTTGATAGAATTAGACAGATTCAACTGAGATCGAGTTTGATTGGGAGCGATTAGGTTTGAATGCGGGTGATCAGAGATAATCGAGAACATACTATTTAATCAATGGTGGAAGACTAATAATCAGTGGATGCATGCAGTTGAAATTTTAGTTATAGGTAGAATCAATTCAAATGGCAATTTTTTGATTCGACAAATGATTAGCAATCAATTCACCTTGATGAGTAGGTGGAGTTTCATGTGTGACGGATTGACGACGACGGCATAATTGGCATCGACACTGGTTATCTTTAAAATAATTGACAGAATTTAAGCAAATGTGGAGATTGTTAGGTTTGTGTCTTGCATTCTATAGGATCATATAATTATAGTTTTATAATTATATGGTAGTTAAGGTCTTAGGATTTGGTGATTATACAACGGCTAGAATTTTAATGTTTGTCTATAAATATGAGGTTTATGATTCTAATAAGTTTGTATAGACTTGAATTGAAATGGGTAGAGATGTAGAGGTGTAGGGAGAGATGAAAAATTACTAGAGACACTTGGTAACTCTTAAATGGGAAAATGAGATTTGTTTTGTTTGGATTATAAGTATTAGATTTTAGGATATTTTTAGTTTCGTAATTGTACATTATAAGGTTATAGTGAATTATTTTTCTCACCCATAGACGTAGACAGATTATGCCGAATCACGTATAGTATTACATAATTTTTTCTTTGATACTTGTATGCATGTATTTTTGTTTGTATTTAAAAATTAATGTTTAAATCTCAAAAAGTACTTATAAGAAATATCATAATTTGTCAAACTCTTCATCCCCACAAAGGAGGAAAAATAAACAAAACAAGAGTCAGAAGCACGTAAGATTTTCGATTCGAGAACAAATAAGGACGAAGAGAAAACAGAGTCTCTTGAATTATTCACAAAAATCTAAAGTTTCGCCCGGACAACAATATCTTAGGTGATCGATTTAACCATCACGGTGCTATTGCTTTCTTGAAAAAAAATCTGAAGATAGACCCAAAATGGGTAAAGATTCAGACTCCATTACTGATCATGACGCGGGGAGCAAATGGGCTGAAAAGACTCCACTCATCAATTGCAGAGACTACGATGAAAAAATTTAGTCCGTTTTATTATTTAATTAAATTATTATTATTTTTATTTTTGTAATCAAGATTCGTTGAAAAAATAAATTTTTTTGATCAAATATAAAAAAATTAAAAAATTAAAAAAATAAACCAAAATAAATTAATAAATCAGAATTTTATGTTTTTTTTTTTTTGCTTTTAGTGAATTTTTTCAACTTTTCATAATATTTTTTTATTTTTTGGATTCATCTC
>JAOTRH010166684.1:0-12595 GCA_034768845.1 Heliamphora exappendiculata
TCATAAACTGAAAACATGCATTCTCATACATGAATAAACATATCGCCTAAAGGCGTACAAAACCAGCCTCAACAGGCGTCACATGTGTAGGTACATGTCTCAAAAAAGGAAAACTATAGCAAGTCTTCCATCACCTTTGCAACCAGGTCATCTCATCATGCTCACCTGAAAACGGTTTTATAGCAAAATCCCACACCGTGAGCCGAAGCCCAATAGAATATAGACAATAAAACTGTAAAGCAGCAGGCTATTCAATTATACACACACGGGCTCAACCACTTGAGCCACAAAGGTCTTCCTTCCAAAATCACAAGTTTTCCGTCAGACTATCACGAGTCTCAAAAGGTTTTATCTCATAAAAACCCACGTTCTCTATCCTTCAAACTATGCATATCATCATAACAAATATCATGCCACAGTTAAGGGAAAGCTGTAAATAAACAGTAAGCTCCACTCAGGCCACACTGCTGAGGAGAAAAGATGTAAATGGAATCCTATGTACCGACAAAGGTAACAACTACAGACTCCTGTCCATTACCCTAGTCCTGAACCACTGAAGGCCTACTAGGTAATGACAAGTTCTACAAGGAGTTATAACAACAACGCCATTCACTGAGGCAACCAACTTCTTTACGGTTTTCCCTAACCGATGGGAAAGCACCCAAATCATACATTTGTTTCTTTACGGTTTGCCACGATCGATGGACAAAACATAACCAAATCACACACCTGCTTCTTTACGGATTGCCACGACCGATCGACGAAGCAAAACCAAACCACGTTTATGGGGATTAACCCGAGGGACCGTAGCGAACCCACTTTACGCACATTTTTGGACTTACACCAAGGAGCAATAGAAGCCCAACTCATAGCCATCCACTATCACCGTACATCTATGGAACCATTTAAAAATCCACTGTAGCTCAACTACGAAAAACCCACAAAATAGTTTATACATCACGTGTATAAAAGAGATCCAATCCATCAAAATGGAGATCTAAAACCATTTCTGACAAAACGTGTAAAAATGTGAAACTCAACCCCGCGGGTTAGCTCCAAACCTCCAAAAGACGTTTTTCACCCAGTTTCACAAATCACTGTTTTCAAACCTCTATTTGAAAACTGCGGCTACTACGTACCCGAAACATGTATACAACCAAGAAAAAGGTGTAAAAATCCACTTTTAACCAAAAACCACAGTTTAAGACATGTAAACAACATTTCATGCATTTCTACCCGGTCAAAGCAAGTATAACTGTATATAACACCCTCATAACAGTAGTAGGTCTAGAATCCTACCTCGGAGAGTCACGAACTCGATGTCTCAAAACTAAACGGTGTTAGAACGAGAATCCAACTAGATGTATGCGAAGCCCAGGGCCCCGATAGCAAGGATCCACGAAGGAATCAACAACAAACCAAGCCTCGGGCCCTCAAAGCTAGAGAGAAGGAGGAGAAAATGGAAACAAAAAGCTTTTCCAAACATTCCAGCCCTTGGACCCTCTTATATCGCGTCAAAAAGGTTGTTCAGTCGACTAAAGAGAGCACTTCAGTCGACTGAAGCTTTTAGAAAAACGTGCACTGCCTCAGTTCAGTTGACCGAACCAAGGAGTTCAGTCGACCCAACTCCTAAAAACCAGTTCAGTCGACTGAACTAACCCCCTCAATCGACTAAACCCTCTAGCAGAAGCCTACTGGTTTCTGTTATGGTTTTAAGGCTCAAAAACCAACCCAACTAACCTAATCAAGGTTCGAGAAAGCATAAAACACATGTACACATTCCATTCTACAACTTAAAACCATAAACCATACATCGATGCTATCATATACGGGAATAAAAGCGTCACGTATATAAACAACTCAAAAGATAAGGGCCAGGGTCTCACAGTATTTTAAGCTAATTTTTTCTCAGTATCTAGTTTCATATATTAGATTCATTTTTCATAAAAACCACATTTGGATTTGGCTATTAAAAACTTAGGTGTTTGGTCTCACAAAAATATATGACAGAGAGCTCTTTCATTCACTAAACCGCAACAGTGAATTTAGGAAGGGTTTTGACCTATCAAGACTTCATATGATTGGCTCATTGTTGGTGGACAGCAAGCTAAATGTGTTATCTACATGTTTTATGTTTTGACCTAAGCTCGGTTCTCATTATAACTTAGGGTTTTTAGGTCTGCAACTCAGAGTAATCAAAATCTGACACTCTTTGGTAAAAATGGTATATCTTGAGTTCTACCCAACGAAATTACTTCAAACTAATTTTGTATGAAATAAAACTTAAAAGTCTAGGTTTGAACATAAAAATCACAGTTAGATCATTTTTCTACAATTAGATATGATAGTTTAAATTTCGTGGCAGAATGTTGGTATGCCCAAAAAATTAAGTTATTTAGGATTTCGATAACTTAGCTCATGTTGTGTTTATTTTTAATGTATTTTCTTTGCATGCATGCCATATATTCATACGCATCAAAATTTTAGAACCTATTCAAGTCGTTAAACACAAAAATACTCACATGCAAGCACATACAACACTTAATCTTACATAGATTGCCCTTAATCTACTCATAAGACGCCTTTTTGAGTGAGATCTTGTTTCTTACTCTTAGGGTTGTTTATAGAGATGGATTGAGAGTTATTTTATGAGAGAATGACAGAAGGTTTGAGGAATTTACTTACCTTAGAAAGAGTAGACAATGGTGGAGGGTAAACTAGGACTTAACTTTCACTTAAGGGCTCCTAATTTCCTTGGCTCCTTCCTTCTTCCTTCTCCTTCTTATTTCTTCTTCCTTCTCCCACACTTGAAGAACCTTCTCTCACTCAAGTTTTGTAGTCTCTCACCCTCTCTTGTGGCCAAAAATGTAGGGAAGAAATAGGAGATAGGGTCCTTTTTATAGAATTTTAAAAGGGTGGGTTTAATGATGCATGTGTAAGAAAATTTGAATTTTTCTTAATTATGATTGACAATATGGGAAGCTAGCTCTTATTATGAAATTGTGTAAGAGATATTTTTAGATTGTGCAGATGGGGATTTCATTTGGGCTATTTGGGGAAGCTTAAGAGTCAATTTTGCATTATTTTAATGATTAAATTTGCTTTTGGTACTATTTTGTGCAAAAAAATGTATAAAATATTAATTTTGTGTATCTTTTTAGTATCTTAACCTACTAATTATATTAATTAATTTAGTCTTCTCATGATTTATCATAATTCTTATAGCAATTAATTAAATAGGTATAGGTTTTTAAGCCAAATTAAGATAATTTGACAAAAATTGACTTTTTGACTTATTTATTGTGTAGAGACTTTAAATAATGATTCGTATATTTTTGTTAACTTATAATATTATGTTAGTATTTATATTACTTGTATAAAAAGTCTTGGATCATAATAATGATTAATTTATACAACTTTTCTCATTTTTGAGCTTAAAAATTACAAAAAGTCACTTTTTGGGTACAAACTTCAATGTGGCCGGCCACTAAGGGAATTTTTGTCATTTTTTGATATTATTTTATATTTTGTTACTTAATTGTATTTAAATATCTTATTTAGGGTGTTCATGTGTCAAATTTTAGATTTTTAAGAATTTTTGCTATACTATAGACAAAATGGTCATTTTACCATAATTATGAGAATTTTTTATTTTTAACCTTATATTTTATGTTATTTACTTTATTTAGGATGTTAGGAGTCTTCTCTGAGTATTAGAATTTTGCCTCTGAGCATTTAATCTCTTTAGTGTTTTTCGGATCGAATTCAGGTTTTCGGGCTGAGTTAGGGTTTTCGATCTTCTAGTGACCTAAGATCTTATTAGCTTACCGTCGCTAATACTAGGGTTTGGACTTGATCACTAAACGGATCATTACAAGTTGGGTTGTTACAACTATGGTCTGTACCGGGGTTTTACACGATTTACCTCACATGCATACAATTTATGAGTGTGTGTACCCATAAGACTTTACAAATGATTATCAACCATTCAAAAATGTCAAATCATTATAACAACAAATTACATTTACAAGATATGAATTTCTCAAAAGATCTTCTATAGATGTGTAATTCTATCCTAAAAACTCAAAAATGGTCTTCAAGACCATGCTTCTCAATCGATCACCTTCTTTTCATTATCACCTAAAATGAGTTAAAAACCGTGAGCTAAGGCTCGTAGAAAAAAGACTATATATAAATGTATACATGACATGCGAGGATGATTATGTGAATGCAGCATAAGTTTATAACCAAAGTTAACTCCTCTTTTCTAGTAAATTCTCATTCATATAACTGATTTTCTTTCTTTACCTAAAACTAACACACACATTAATTAATTCTATAGTCCCATCATCTCAAACCCGACATGGTTACTGTGATTTCCCATTTCACTTCATTCTGTTTTATTTTCCATAATACAACCATTATCAAGGTTTTTCAAAGCCTCACATTCATCAATTACGTCATATGGTTTTACAAATCCGATTCTATTCATTGATTTAATTAAGTACCAAGGTCGGACGACGCCTATAGACCCAGGCGTATTTATCACCACCGGGCCACGCAAGGCCCAATGAATAAATACACATTTTATAGCTCGACACAAAAAACACACATTTTCAGTTTCTCTTGAAAACATCGATGGGTGCATCGGCTAAGAGCATGCTTTTACGGGGGTTAACCTAAAAGAAGAGCCTACCTTACATTGTGCAAATTTGTGATCTTTCACCGAGGAGCTACTCTAGCCCAATCTTAACTATTCAAATCATTCACACGGTACCTTAATTAAGTATTTCACATTTAAACCAACAAAGTCCAACCATCAACTTGGTTCTTCTCGTCAAACTCAACACTTTAAAAGTTTCAATTACCAATAATTCAAATATCTTTATCATTCTTATATTTGAATTAACTAGGTAAGATACACTTAAATACCATATCTCATGTCATTCCACACATCCAACAATTCACGGAATTTATTAAAGATTCTCAACACAACACCATCCATTTTCACCCATTCCCAAGATTTATAAATTAACTCATCAAAGAGTTTATATAAGTCCCAATTAGTCAAAAACCTAACCAATTTTATTATTCGGGTTTGACAACTCAAAAACCCCCAAATCTCCATGATTGTGACAGTAATCAAACCCTAACTTTCTAAAATACAAGTTAAAGGTTCCCACATAACATTATCAAGGTTAAAACACCACAGGTTATCCAAAATTATAAGATTTAACATGTTCTAGCTTCAAACCCGAACCTAGGATTTCAAAACACGAGTTTTTCCATGTTTCAATGTAGAATCTCAAAGATACAACTCATATCAAATAAGTTTTCATAAATAGTCATAGATTAAACCTCTTAGGTGATTAAATCACGAAGAACAAGCCTCTAGCCAAAAACGTCTCCACTGGTGGGCGAAAACCTAGCTCCTAATGTGCAATCCAACTCCTCCAACGGTGTTCCAATGGGTATGAGGCAAGAAATCACCCCTAAATGAGCAAAAGAAGCTCAAGGGACACCCAAAATCAGATCTAGGGCTTATGGTTTACTTCTAGAGAGAGGAGGAGAAGAGAGAAATGAACTTAAAAGCTCAATTCCCAAACATAAAGTTGCTTTCTGTCACAGACTGCTCGATTGGTCTCGAGACCGATCGATCGGTCTGTCGCTGGAAAGTACTTCAAGGAAAGAAAGTATATATAGTTTTCAAATTTTGTTCCAATGTATCAAGGCTCATTCAATCAACTTACAATAATTATTTTCATGCATTATTAAGTATATAATTATTATCGACAATTGTAATCATGATCAAATTTTAATTATTTTCCATTATTAAACATTCAATCATATTCCACTAAACACGTCATAACAAATTTTAATTAATCTTTTCAAATTACAAGGGACCGGGTCCCTACAATATTAATATAATTATGGTCCAAAAATATAATTATACTATATTGTTAAAGAAAAAGTGCTTAAAATTGACTTAAAGTATAAAAATATTCACTTTTTCCATGAAATTGTATTTAACTATTAAGTTTATGATTGACACATTATTTTTAGAGTTTAGAAATATTATTGTATTATTTAAATACATATACATAAAAGACATGTGTGAAAATAAGTCTTTTTATAAGAATTTCTAAAATAAGCTTTCTAAAAAATTTAGTGAACATAGTTATTAATTAATTAAACTAAGCTATATAAACCTATTATTTTAAATTAAATTATTATAAAATTTTATTTTTAGCAATTAAAATATATTTAAGACATTGTTTGGTTCAAAAGAAGATATTGGATTGGCAAAAAAGCTTTTGGTTGGGTTATTGGGCTCATTATGAAGAATTAGGAATTGGGCTTATAGAATGAATGGGTTGGCCTAATTAGGGTTTTGGGCTAGATGAGTTTCTCTCAATGTCCATGGAAAATGTCAGGATGAAGAACTACGCGAAACGAACGTGTGATAAAAAATCGAATTTCATTTTATTTATTTATTTATTATTAATATTTTAAACACATAAATACACATATTATCATTTTGTACTAACTTACGTGTTATTATTATTATATGTCACTTCCTAAACTCTAGATCACGTGAAACACTCACAAACAATCAACCAGAGAATACACTCTCAAATAAAGTCAAACATGCATTGTATATCATCGCCAAACGGCATACATTACACGGTTCCAACATTGAAAAAATATGTTACAACATACATATAACAGAAAGAACAAAATGGAAGGCTACAGCTCTTCCACCTCTCCAGCACCTCTAGATCAACCTGCGTGATCGGTAGCTGAAGAAAATCAAATCCTAGGTCGTGAGCCAAAGCTCAGCAGAAATTAGACAGACATGCAATATAAGTTAAACATGCTAGGAAAACGAGATACAGTTTTAGACTCTCTTTCTAGCCTTTAAACCAATTTTCACATGCAAATGGGAAAGCAAGAAAACAAACCATCTTTTGACTCACTCACAGGAGCCTTGATAATAGTTGAAAAATGGTTTTTACATCGCGATTCACACGACTCTTAAAAATAATTTGAAAACTGGTTTATCCGTCCCATAATGCAATTCATGCAATTCTTGTATATTCTCAGATTTTCTCCGAATGACTACTGCCCTCATCTATGCAACGCACATAACCCATGCAACACACACAACGCACGCAACCCGTGCAACACATGCAGCGCACGCAACCCGTGCAACACACGCATCTTCACGAAATTTCACCGTAGGACCATTATCCACCCTCATCACATATCTTCACAGATTTTCACCATAGGACCGTAGCCCCTATCAATGTACCTTTACGAACTTTAACCGAAGGACCTCAGCCTTACCGAATGCACTTTTACGGACTTTAACCGAAGGACCTCAGCCCTAACCTTCATGGACTATCACCAAAGGACCGCAGCCCTAACGAACACACCTTTACGGACTTTCACCGAGGGACTAATATTCGCCCCACATATACATAACAGATACTAATATATGTATCAACATGCATCTCTACACATGCCTAAACCACGGGATAAAATCGTATCAAAACATGCATACTAAATCAGGGTTTAAATGCATAAAACCACGTACTATCACTACGTTCCACAAACCACGTAACATGTTACACACGCGACTCATACAACACCTGCAACTCATGCAACATGCATCACATGCATCTGTTCCTCATATTCCACATAACCATGCCTATGAAACTTCTGAGTTTTAAAGCATGCAACCTCGGTACACATAACGATACCAAAACTATGTAATCCATTTACATAATCCATGCATAATAAATCACAGTTATAAATGCATACAGCCAGCTATAAGCATACATAGTCATATAACCTCAAACCATGACATCACCCACCACAAAATCCGACATCCACTCACAGGGACAACCGGTAACCCATACAACCAAGTCTAACTGGAAGGCTACACCAAACCCCTCAAACCATGAGGTCACTAACACCACCTTTTTGCCAAAGGAGCCACGGGTCCTAACATGCCCCACGACCAATGATGTATAAGCACCACACACATAACCGTGCCCCAACAACCCACATTTAACCATGCATGCCAACCCCAAGGATGACACCTACACAACACCCATAATCACAACACGATACCCGAACCCACCGCACAACCAAACGAACCCCAAAAGGCATCTAGCAGTATTTCAATTGACTAACCCCATAATCAATCAACTGAATACCGTAAGAAACCAATTGGAAACCAAGAAACCAATCAAAACCCCAAACACAACACTGCCCAGGTTCAGTCGACTAGACCCCAACCCCCAGTCGACTGAACAACACACTGGAAAAGCACAAAAATGCCCAAACACACAGTTCAGTCGACTAACCCCACGGTCCAGTCGACCGAACCCAAGAACCAAGATCCAGTCGACACAGTCTAGTCGACCGAATTGAGGCAAAATAGGCTTTTGAGCTACGGGTTTAGCTTTCCAAACGTCAAATCAACGCCTCTGAATACCCATACGACAGCCTCGGACATCCACACTCCTAGGCTTAACACCAAGACCAAGAAAGAAACTCCCGACACCCAATTCCATCCACTAAATTTGTCAAAAAAATAGTTTTTAGTCCAAAAACCCAACTTCAAAACAAATTTAGATTTACAACAATCTAACCATTAAAAACACACACGATTACACGTAGCACTCTTATACAGCAGTAGGGTCTAGAATCTTACCTCGGTGAGTTAAAAACTCGATGCCTCAAACCACATGCAAAATTGAGTTTCGTCAGAATGAAATTTTGTCTGGATGAACGCGTAGCCCACCGTGCCAATAGCAGGAATTCGCTGTCTGATCATCAGAAATTGAGCCTCGGGCCCTTGAGAACTTAGATAGAAGACATAGAGAAAAAAGAAAACTTACTGTAGAAGTTTTGAAAATATCTTATTTCAGATATTTATCAGCCTCCAAAATATCTTTTTTTTGAAATTTTTCAAAATTTGCATCGCAAAACCCCACGGCCCTGGGAACCTGCCCCGCATGCATATCTAACCCCATTCATGCTTCAAAAAGTATTTAAACATACAAAAGTGAAAATACTAGCGCGCGTCAAAAAACGCCGAAAAAGAAAATGGGTCAGGGTCTCACATTATATCATTATTATATTTAATGCACGTGATGCTAGGATTATATTAAGTCATGAGAAAATAATAATAAATTAATAAATTAATAAATTAACACTTACATATCTTAAGCTAAATTATGAAGACAAGAAAGTTGTATAAACCAAGTCACATAATCATTTTAAAAGATATCACATACTAATTAAAGACATTTAAAATATTTTAGGATAATAAACCATACAACACTTTGTTGGGGCAAACTGCCAAGATCTTAAGATTATGTTTATGATTTTAGTCAAAAAATATTCGAACTGGCAAATGCCGATCGAAATAGGCTCCAAATTAAAACTTTTGATATCAAACAATTAAAATAAAACCCGGTAATACATCCAAAGTTAATTTTAGGATTATACTTTTCAAAATCTAGTTGGATGATTTCGATTACTGCAACAATTTTCAATCAATGATCCGCTGTAATGAACGTAGTGTGGACTACGATCTATCGTGTTCTTCAAAACCTTCTTGATAAGTTTTAGGATTTTCAGAGAATGTGAAAACCCTAACCACCTAATCATTGAATGAATAATAATTATTCTTACGTTAGGTTTTATAACGGCATATATATAGGGTTACGGTAGAGATCTGTTGAGTAAATATAACTTGCGCTCCTAATGTAATTATAAAAATTTACCTCAACCCAGATTTAATTTCATAAAAATATTAATTATATTTCATTCCATTAAAGAATTATAATTGCACTTCCAGTAATATTCTCAAAATCGTAGTATTTGAGCTCATGTTTTAAATGCTTATTTATTCTCTCTACGTTAAGATTCTTGATACCCGTTAATTAAATTAAATTACTGATAATTATATTTAATCAATTTCTTAAATAAATTCTTTAAGACCTTCTGCTAACTTATTTAACTATCAGATAATTAAATCCACCAGTAGGGTTTAGCTCGATCAAAACTTATAAGTTTCCTTAAGAGAGTATCATCATTCCCGATCATTCAGAACGTGAATTTCGTCAATAATTAATATTCACCATATAATTAATATCGTTATCCAACTCACTGAAAATATAGACCCATAAAAGATCGAATCCTTTAATAAATCAAAATAATGAATATTAAATATACATAAATAATTAATTATTTTGAAATTAAGACTATAAGCACTCATAATAATCTTGGAGTGTGAATTATTTTATATAGACAGTATAAAATTAATTATCCAAATGTTGTCCTGTTCAATACACACAAAGTGTACTAGTACAGCGAGTTAGAAAAATAGGGAACGCTATTATTAGTTACCCGTAATCAAGATAGGTCTACTAAAACTCTGCGTTACAGTCGTACCAATGGTTTGTCAAATTTCATCTAAACTGTAAATTAAAAACTTATATTCTGCAAGAACCTTTAATCTAGTCTTCAATGTGCAAGCCAGATTCTACACACCAGATTACATATTATGTAAAATACAAGACATTATTGCAAATCATTAAATAAATAGTGAAACACATACATTGCTTATTAAGATTCTCATAAAATAAAAAAATTAATTTTATTAAAAATAAAATTAAATATTAAAATCAAAACCATAGTTTTTAGTATACAATTCTAACAATCTCCCATTTATACTCAAAATCATGCTGCTATACATCTAACTCTCATGCCCTCTACATGACACTGTCAAAAGTCTTAATTGGTAAACTCTTTGTAAAAGAATCTATAAGGTTGGCTCCTGATGCAATCTTGGCCATGACTACATCACCTATCTGTTTGATCTCTCGTATCAGGTAAATTTACTCTCGATGTGTTCCACCTTCCAAGATAAAAACATATCCCGAGGTAAATTTCAAAAATCTTTATCTAACTGAAAATTCAAGTCTGTGTACCCCAAAGGTACTAGACCATTTTCTTGGTAAACCATGTACTCTAATTAGGTCTGGGAGCTTGTAGATCCATTAGATGGGATAAAACCCATTGGGTGCAAATGGATCTTCAAGAAAAAGAGAGGAGTGGATGGGAAGGTAGAAACCTTCAAAGCTAGGCATGTTGCGAAGGCGTTCACTCAGAAAGAAGGGTTCAATTATGAGAAAACCTATTCGTCAGTGGCTATGCTTAAGTGCATTCGAATTCTCTTATCCATTACTACTCATCTCGATTACGAGATTTGACAAATGGACGTCAAGACGGCATTACTTAACGAAAGTCTTGACGAGAGCATTTATATGATGCAGCTAGACGGGTTCATAGCAAAGGGTCAGGAGCACATGATGTGCAAGCTTAAGAAATCTATTTATGGGCTTAAGCAAGTATCAAGGTCTTAGAATACTCAATTTGACCAGGCGATTAAAAGCTTTGGCTTTGATCAGTGTCCTATCGAGTATTGCGTGTACTGGAAGTGCAATGGGCATAAAGTGACATTTCTAGTCATTTATGTTGATGACATTCTCCTTATCAGAAACGATATGGGGTTGTTATCTTCGGTGAAGGTGTGGTTATCGAGTTAATTTGACATGAAAGACTTGGGAGAAGCAGGCTAAATTCTTGGGATCAAGCTCATACGAGATCGATCACGTAGGATGTTGGGCTTATGTTAAGCCTGTTATATTGACTTGATTATTGCTCGATTTGGCATAAAAAATTCTAAAAAATAATTTATTCCTTTCAGACATGGGATTATTCTATCTAGGAATTAGTGTCCTAGGATTCCTCAGAAGATAGAGAGGATGAGAGGTATTTCTTATGCTTCAGCACTAGAAAGTCTCATGTATACCATGCTTTGCACTAGACCAGATATCTGTTATGCCGTAGGCATGGTAAGCAGATATCAGTCTAATCTAGGGAAAGAGCATTGGACTGTGGTCAAGAATATACTCAAGTACCTGAAAAGGACTAGGGAGTATATGTTGGTGTACTGGGCTGATAGTCTTATAACTCTTGGGTATACTGACTCAGATTTCCAAGCAGATAGAGGCTCTAGGAGGTCCACCTCGGGCTATGTGTTTACCTTGGGAGGTGGAGCCATCAGTTGAAGGAGCGTGAAGCAGTCTTGTATTGCTAACTCTACCATGGAGGCTAAATATGTTGCAGCTTCGGATGCAGCTAAGAAAGCAGTTTGGCTGAGAAACTTCCTAATGGACTTGGATGTGGTGCCCTCGGTACAATCGCCTATTGTACTCTATTATGATAACAGTGGAACAATTGCGAACTCGAAGGAACCAAGAGTCCACAAAAGAGGAAAGCACATTGAGAGTTTGTATCATCTCATCCGGGAGATCGTGCAGCATGGAGACGTGGTAGTTTCCAAGATAGTATCAGCGGACAACCTAGCGGACCCTTTTACTAAGGCGTTGTCTCAGAAAGTTTTTGATAACCATGTACAAGGGTTAGGTGTCAGGTGTGTTCCTACATGGCTTTGAGTATAAGTGGGAGATTGTTGAGAATGTATACTGAAAAGTCATGCTTTTTATGTATT
>JAOTRH010166695.1:0-12595 GCA_034768845.1 Heliamphora exappendiculata
CCCCTCTCTCTCTCTCTCTCTCTCTCTCTCTCTTCATTTTGATAATTGTTGGCAGCCATTGGCCAAGGAGCTAGGAATAAAGGTGGTTCCAACATTCAAGATTCTAAAAGATAGCAAAATTGTAAAAGAAGTCACCGGGGCCAAATTTGATGATCTTCTTGCTGCAATTGATAGCGTCAGATCCAGTTGATATTGATTTTCCCTGTTGTAAAATATATATAAAATTGTAAGCAATAATTACACACTAATGGAATAATTGTTTTGTATTTATAAATTTGTTCTCTTTGGGGACAAATATTTGTCAAAAGGGAATCAAGAAGTTGTTTTGAAGGAAAATGAAGGTAACCTTGTTCTTTTCTTGATCATTTTTGTTATTTTTTTTTTCTTTCTATTTTTGGTTAAAAGATATTCTATCATGAAACTATGAAACATGAAACCATTTTGTAGGGCAAAAATGCTATATACACTTAAAAATATATTTAACTACAAGTTCTAGTAAGGACGGATCGGATCCCTAGAAAGGTACTCAAGGCAGGGACATGAAAAGATTTTTTTCGTGAATTAGTCGTCGATCCGAGTCTATTGTCTAATGGGCAAAAGCTTAGATAGTGGAAAGTAGAAAAAAATAGATGCAATACTCAGTAGCTTAAATCTTTCTACTGGTGTGGTGTGGTGCTGCCAGATGCAGGCCTAAGGGGTATACGGCGGTTGAAGACTCCATTCTGCGTCTTCTTTGAGAAGACGATGCGGGTAGGGGTTTAAGAAAGAATAGGAATACAAGTTCCAAATATAGCTTCTCGCATAGTTCTATCATTTCATTATTAATTTGATTAATCAAATAAAATATTACATTTCACAAAAAATAGTAAAAAAATAACCCAAGTGCCTCAAGTAGTGGCATTGAATTTGAAACACAAAAATGTTTGATTCCACTATTCATTATTGGTTAATAAGTTATTTCCAAGTGCATAAAAGGGGTCTCATCCTAATTAATAAAGATAGAATAAATTATAAGCTATAATTCCAATTTGCACATAAATCTTCTCCTTTACTCCTAACCTCCATCAATGATATCAAGCTGAGAGCCATTGAAAGCATAAAAAGGCCAAATTGAATTAAAGGTATTCTCAAAACTATTTGCATGTTTGGTCCATCTTTAGAAGGTTTCTTTTGGGGTTTTCTTTGTTTTCAATTTTAGATTTTGCAAGTCTATGCCGTGATTAGATTTTCTACGTGCAATTTATTTATTTACTAGTTAATTACTACTACTGCACTTTTCAATATTATTTTAAAAAAAAAAAGTAAAATAGTTTAAAAGTTTTCAATACTCACATTCATTAATAGTATATATATTTTTTAAATAAAAAATGTTAGGTATTCGTTGGTAAACCGCTATATTTTAATCTAAATAGGCAAAAATATTCACAGTAGGCTATGGTCAAAAAAGAAGAAGCTATAAATGTACTGCACATTTCTCTCATTCCTTTACAATTGGTTATTTTAATAGTAACATTAATTTTTATTTTTTTTTGAAAAAATCAAATTTTAATGTGCAAATAAAAACTTGATAGTTTGATATGCAATAATGAGATAAAAAAACACACATAACACATCAACACATTCAACACACGATGAGATAGGTAATTTTTTACGTGAAAAACTCCAACAAATGTAAAAATTACGGGACTAATCCTAATATGAAAAAACAAGCACTAAATAAGTATTGGTTACAAGAAACGTTTTAAAAAACCTAGTTGAATCCTATCGCTACTCGTCTTTTTGCTAAATCCTTGCACGTCAATTTTGTGCTTGCTTGCCGTTGAAATTCTCTTTCGGACTTTGTCACTTGAAAATCTTTTCAAGCACTAAATGCGATGATAAAGATGAAGATTTGACAATGATCTTTAAATGTAGTAAACTGATATGAAATTGTCAATTCTTCCTCAAAAAAACTCTCCCTCAAGCTATTCAGTAACACCCCTCAAATAAAATAAAACGCTTAAAAACTACAGTTGTCTAAAATATAATTTATATCAAAAAGGCTGATAACCCTACTTAACCCATAAGTAAGTCCCGAGATAGACTGCTCGAGCGGTCTCATGCCAGTCAAGGTTCAAAAAACTGTTGCAGAAAGCCAAGTCTTGGGAAGCATTGATTACATCATTCTGTCCAACTCTACAAAATATACTTTCGAAGTCAAAAGTGCATCATATTAAGAAATAATTAAATAAGAAGATAAAGTAATGATTATGTCACAGACTTGCCAAAACTAGGAGGAAAGAGCCATTAGAAAAAAAATCCTAACAATCTCCCCAATTGGCAATTCTGTGACAAACATCAATCAATCCAAAAAAAAAACAACCTTTCCCAAGATGGTAACATATGATGCATAAACGAATAATACAAATGGCATAAACATGAGTCATAAACCAGACACGAGCAATATCCAAGAAATAGCTGGCAATAAAAAAAACATAACCAAGTATGCCATATGCCAAGATTTCATAATAGATCCAAGAAAAACAGTACCCAAGTACATCCCAATTATGTGCATACATTGCCTGTCCAACTACTGTAAGAAACCAACATATCGCCAAACCAAGTATATCCAAAAAGAATGTATCCATTCAAATCAAGTATATCAAAAAAAATGTATCCATCCCAACTATACCACAAAACCAAAAAACCAAAAAGTATATAACAAGTGTTAAAAACCAAAAAACCAAAAAGTATATAACAAGTGTTAAAACTAACTATACCAAAGAGAAGAAGCCAACATGATCTCCCCCTTTTTGGCACTGAATTGCCAAGGCGAGGCATAGCAGTCATTGAGAAGGGGGTAGCCGAGCGCACACAAAGGCCATGAACTCATGTTGCTCTTGCCAGACGGCATGCTCATGCTGAATGAGACCTTAGACATCCGCACGAAGTAAGTTGACGTCATCCCAGATGAAACCAACCTTTGCCTCCAATCGAGCCAACCGATCAAGAATCTCCGGCTCTGGGGGAAGATCAACCTCGAGGTCGAGACCCAGCTCCTCAGGATCAACAGCTCTAGATCCAGAGGTACCTAACACATGGGAAACTTTGGGAAGGTGCGACGAGCTCTGCCGAAGAGTGGTTTTGGAGATAGGTTTAGGCAGAAAGGAAAGTTCATTTGGGTGAGCCTCAGAATGATATTCAGGGATATGAAGCGAATGGAGATACCGAGTGACAAAGAAACTAAAGGGAAGGCCAAGAGAAGATTTTCCACCAACCACTCTCACAAGAGCAAAAAACATTACGAGGCAAATATCAACAGATTTCTGATTTGCAATGGCCCACATCAGATAACCATGAGGCTGGGAAATCTCAGACGTGTGGCCTTTAGGGGCAACGTTGGCACAGAGAATAAGATTGAGAAATCTATAATCAGAGGTAAGATCCCATTGAGGGACCAAGACCCCAACAGCCCAAGGATGGGGAGTGCCAAAAATAGCAGAAGCGGGCCATAATCAAAAGATTCCTCACGGAAGGAAGAGCGAGGAAATATGGCGTCAACTAGCCGAGACTCAAGGCCAAGCCATGAAGCTATAGTGTCCAGAGTGATTGTGAAATCAACTCCGCAGACATGTCTAGAAAAGGTGTTAACATTAGAAGATTGCTCAACAAGAGAGTTATAGAACTCTCGAACGATAGAAAGATTCACTAACACAGACGAATTGAAAGATAAAAGAGAGTCCCACTTCAAGGTGAGGAAAGACGAAATGATGGGGTTATTCGGGAAATCCCTAAGAACTACACTCCGTTCCAAAAGGACCGGACGTTTGGCATAAAATTCGAAGAAAGTTTTAAGAGAAGATTTAGACTTAAACCGACGAGAGAGTTCGTTGACATTGCCAGGGGCAGTGGATTTTGCACGATACTTGGATGGCATGATGCTAGAGGCGGTATCACTATACCATAATAGATGTGTATAGCAAACATCCCCTAACCAATATAAAAATAGGTGACCAAACCAAAAAACCACCGAAAAAAACAAGGGAGGACAAGAAAAGAGAGGGAGAGAAACAAAAACAAAATGACCAAACAACAAAACAAAAAAATATATATGAGAAAGAGTAGATAAAAGAGATATTTATAGTGATATAACTTTAAACACAATACCCCGAGAGAATAAACACTAAAGGAAAAGAAAATAACAAAAAAAAACGTAGATAGCAAACAAAAAATAATAAAAATAAAAAAACTAGCCCTAAAACGAAAGGAAGAGAGAAAGAGGAGAAAACTTACCTAAAATGAGAGAACACCCAAGTAGACGCCCTGAAAAGCTTGGAGCTTTGAAGAGAATCCACGAGAGAGGAAGAGCTGGCGTAGAGAAGAGAGAGAAGAACACAAAACAAATGAAGAATGAAATCCTTGAAGAAGATTTGAAAAGACCTGGAGGCGCGAAGACCACTCGATCGGTCTTTAGACAGCTCGAGCGGTGTCTCCTTTGAGACAAGAAACCAAAAAGAATATGAGAGAAACCGAGAGGTTATAAGGACTGCTCGATGAACCGCTCGAGTAATCTATCGGGCGGTGTAAAACTAGATTCGGCACTATGAATTGCAAATAGAAGAACCGAGATGAGCTAAAAATTGCTCGATACACCGCTCGAGCGGTGAAGCGAGCGGTGACATCTCTGAAAACCAAACACAAGACACACCCAAAGCGAAAAGAAGAAGAGAAAAAAAGCCTCTTAGAGAGGAAAGACACACTAGAGCAGTAATAAGTACCAAGTCTAAATCCAATCTATATGAATGTTATGCTAATTTACACACCCAGAGGCAAAGCTAGCAATCTATGCGACTAAAAACACTCATAAAATATGAAATACATTCAGAATGAATTCTACGAAAACATGTAAGTGTGTGAACTGATTTGAACACGGGTACTAAGTTTTATCACATATCGAACCAGACGATGTGAGATTCTTAAACAGATCAGATAGCCAAAAATACACATAATGATCCCATTTCAACGCAAACATGCTTGTCAGATAAACTCTGCCTTAATACAGGCAGAACAAATTTTAAGCATGGTTCCTCTAGCGACTGTCATACTAAGACGGGCGAGAAAGCAAGACACGCTTAGGTAGCCATTTCTAGAACCAACCTTTTCAAGATAGTTAGACTACAAAGGCGGTTTTCATACTAATACGAACGAAAAAACAAGATTCGCATAGATAGCCATTTTCTTAGATGAAAATAGATGTTGGCACAAAAGCCGAGGTAATTACACACTGGTACGTACGAAAAGACATGATCCGCATAGGTAACCATTTCCTCAAACAACCAAAACAAAAATGCCCATATCAGAGAGAAATTAATCTTTAGAGGACGTAAGAGTTGTCAACATAGGTCATTGTATGCAATCTTGGGGAACTAAAACTGAATTAGAACTCATACACCATTTGATTCTAATACATGAAAAACTTGACTACCACAGTCAAATAGATGCGTACAGAATAGAATTGGATTCAAATGTATTTCAAGAACTATAGGATTGGACCAATACCATCACAGAAAAATAGCAAGCCTCCGGATATGAAATCAAGACACACACATACGGATATAGAGATATACAAAATGGTACAAAATACTTCATACCAGGTGTCCAGACCCTCCTTTTTTTTATTTTTTTATTTTTTCTTTTTAAATGAAAGAAAGAAAAACATTACTCAACATAATAGACTCTTAGAGTCTTCCGGAGAAACTCAAACTGGGAATGGTCAAGGGGTTTAGTTAGAATGTCTGCTCGTAGGAACTCAGTGTCTATATGCTCAAGAATAATTGTGCCATCTTCTACAAGATCCCGAATGAAGTGGTGACGAATATCAATGTGCTTAGTTCGAGAATGTTGAACTGGGTTCTTAGAAATTCTTATTGCACTGGTGTTGTCACAATACAACACGATAGGACCATGTTTAAAGCCATAATCAAACAATATGCGTTTAATCCATAGAAGCTGAGTGCAACCACTTCCAAATGCTATGTATTCAGCTTCAACTGTAGAAAGAGAGATAGCATTTTGCTTTTTGCTGTGCCAGGAGATAAGATAGTTTCTTATGTAAAAACACCCACCCCTCCCCCTCCCCCGAGGTTCTTTTTCTATCATCTACACTCTCAGCCCAATCAGCATCAAAAAAGCAAACAATATCAGCAGTCATATCATAGGTAAACCAAATCCCATACCCATACATCCCATTCACATATTTGATAATACATTTAACAGGTTGCACGCGAGACTCATTGGGACACACCTGATATCTAGCACATACCCCAACGCTGAATGCAATGTTAGGGCGACTCGTAGTCAAGTACAGCAAACTACCTATCATACTTCGGTACATGGTCTGATCAACAAGTTTTCCAGACTCACCTTTGAACAGCTTAGTGGTGACACTCATTAGAGTTCGGGTATGTTTCGAATTTTTTAGACCAAATTTCTTGAATAGATTCCTAGCATACTTAGATTGAGAAATAAAAATGCCAGATTTAGATTGTTTGACCCGAATCCCTAAGAAATAGTTCAGTTTGCCCATTAGGCTCATTTCAAATTCATTGCTAATTTCTGTTGAAAATTCTTTCACTAATGTGTCATCAGTAAACCCGAAAACTATGTCATCGACATAGATTTGAGCTACAAAAATGTCATGGGTCTGAATGTAGATAAACAAAGTTATGTTAACGCCACCCCTAGAAAAACTTTTTTCTAACAAAAATGATGTTAACCTATCGTACCAAGCTCTGGGAGCCTGTTTCAGCCCATAAAGCGTTTTTCTCAGTTTCAAAACATAATTAAGCAAAGATGGGTCAACAGACCCTTTTGGTTGCTCAACATATACCTCTTCTTTAAGATCACCATTAAAAAAAAAAAATTTCACATTCATTTGAAACAATTTAATGTGAAGCTTACATGCAATGGTAAAAAGAATTCTAATCGATTCGAGACGAGCCACTGGGGCAAAGGTCTCCCTCCAAGTCAATGCCTTCAACCTGAGTATAACCTTGTGCAACCAGTCTAGCTTTATTTCTAATCACCTCACTAAATTCATTTGTTTAATTCTTGAATATCCATTTGGTGCCAATGACGTCTTTGTCAAAGGGCCGAGTGACTAGTTCCCACACATTATTCCTAACAAATTATTCCAGTTCCTCATGCATGGCATTAGTTCAATATTCATCAAGAAGGGCATCATGGATATTTTTTGGTTCAATTAAGGATACTAGCACATAAAGGTTACCTCATCCCGCATTTGCTGCCGAGTACGCATCCAATCTGTGACTTCTCCAAAAACTTGAGATACTGGATGATTAAGCTTCACCCTTGCCGAGGGTTCCAAAACTTTCTTTTGAGAACCTTTGGGTTCAGATTCTTGCACGTGAGACTCCTGTTTCACATTTGTAGGAGTGTTCTCGGCAAATTCTTCATGTCCTTCCAGTTTAGATAGATTTTTAGCTTTTTTGGCTTCCAGTTCTTCAATGAGTTTGCCCGAAATAGAAAAATCAGTATCAACAAGTGTAAAAATAGGTTCATCATCAATGACAACGTTGATCGATTCTATAACAGTAGATGTTCTATTGTTAAAGACACGATAAGCGCGACTATTTATGGAATAACCTAAGAAAATTTCTCACCACTATGGGAGTCAAATTTACCTAGCTGCTCCTTATCCCAAAAAATGTAGCATTTACTACCAAAAGTACGAAAGTACTTAACATTCGATTTTGTTCCTTTCCACAGCTCATAGGGTGTGTGAAGAGTCCCTGATCTCAAGTAGACGCGGCTAATGATACAACATGCAGTATTCACCGCTTCTGCCCAAAAGTGCTGTTGCAGATTCTTGTCATACAGTATGACATGAGCCATCTCTTGAAGAACACAATTTTTTCTTTCAGCCACCACATTTTGCTGAGGAGTTTTCGGAGAAAAAAACTCATGATGTATACCCAACTCTTCACAAAACGAAGTAAATTCGGAGTTTTCAAACTCTTTACCATGATCAGACTGACTGTAGATAACAGAATTGTGGGACTTGAATTTTTTATTTTGAAGCTTAAGGACACGAGTTTTGAAAATAGAGAACGTGCCAGACTTCTCTCTTAGGAAATTAACCCAAGTAAAACGAGAGAAATCATCCACGGCCCTAAAAATGTATTTTTTCTTTCCTAAACGTTCAGTTCTCGTTGGTCCCATCAAGTCCATATGAATCAGCTCCAAAGGAGCTTTGGTGCCTAAGGTATCAATTTTCTTACGAGGAATTCTAGTCTGTTTACCTATCTGACAAGCACCACAAACACGATTTAGGTGGCTACCCAACTTTGGAAGCCCTCTGATCAATTCTTTATTGGCAATCTTAGATAGATCCCTGTAATACGCGTGTCCAAGTCTCCGATGCCACAATTTCGCATCAATGATTTTGATAAAATTACAAGTTTCTGCACTTAAGGGAACAATGTCATAACAATTATCAGAAGTTCTAACACCATACACGATAGTCTTACCTTTCTTGTCTAAAATGATGCAGTTATTTTTTGAAAAATGCAATTCATGATGAATGTCACACATCTGACTAATGCTCAACAAATTTGTTTTTAAACCGTCAACCAAAAGAACATTTTCCAATTTTGGAAGTCTAAGGGAAGAAATTGTCATTTTCTTATGATTTTAGTGGAATTCTCGTCCTCAAAGATCACCATCCCACCATTATATGACTCTAAGGAGGCAAACAAAGACTTGTCACTTGACATATGTCGAAAGCAACCACTGTCAAGATACCATATGTGTAAACTTTGAGCTCTCATAGCAGTATGAACCACATAAGCTTTTAGATCTTTAGTTTGAACAGAGACTTTTCTAGTTTTCATACGAGTAGACTCTTTTGAATGTATTCTAGGGACCTTTAGTAGGGACTGTTTATGAACCTGGATAGGATAACTCAAACGAGACATGTCATGCAATTTAAAGTAATGTGGTCTAATATGACCTTTCACTCCATAATAATGATAAATAGGAACAAACTTCTTATCAGTTATTGGCATGCGATATAAACGCTTGCAATAAGGACGAATGTGACTCAATATGCTGCAATGATGACAAATAGGGAAAGAGTTAGGCTTTCTTA
Source organism: Heliamphora exappendiculata (assembly GCA_034768845.1). Lineage (NCBI taxonomy): Eukaryota > Viridiplantae > Streptophyta > Magnoliopsida > Ericales > Sarraceniaceae > Heliamphora > Heliamphora exappendiculata. The sequence continues at coordinate 9,149 of JAOTRH010166695.1, forward strand.
CCTCGCCACGCTGTATGGTGGTCTTACCTGTCGTACTCGTTCTTTCTGTCTTCACTGTAGTATCTTTCTTGACTTTCACCTCATCAACCTGCTTAGCTTTCACAAATATCGGGGTTACATGTTCTTTTTGTTTCTCTGTGGATTGATTTGACGTACGTACAAATCCTAAACCTGCTCTATCACATGCGGCTTTTTGATAACCAAAAAAGCCGTCCAAAGCACATGAACCTGCATTCCAATGCTTGAGAGTAGCATTAGCATAATTCAGTTCCATATCAAATTCAGTGATGTGACATTCTAACTCAGACATTTTCGCAGACTTATCATCATTCAACAACATAAACCTTTCTTTATCTTGTTTACAGTTCTCCAAGTTAATGCACATGATATTTAATTCATTTTTTAGGTTATCTTCTTTTGCTTGAGCTAACAGAAGCTCTTGCATAAGTTTTTCTTTATCACTTTCACAGGTTTTAAGTTGAAAGACAAGCTTGGCACATTTTTTGATTAACACATAACTCTCTTTGTAAAGCTTATCATAAGCTACTTGGAGAGTGTCACAATCTTGTCCCTCAACAATCTGAACATTCTCATCTTCTTTCTCATTTTCATTCAAAAACTCATTTATGTTATTGTCACTAGCCACAGAGCGAACAGAAGCAACAAAGGCTATAACATTATTATCATCATATTGGTCTTCATTGTCATCACTCAACTTATGTTCGCTTTCATCATCCCAAATTACAGTAAACGCTTTTTATTTTATTTTATTTATCATGTTTGGACATTCCTGAGCAATGTGCCAAAAACTTTTGTACTCATAACACTGAAGACCAGAATTTTGAGATTTTTACCTCTTTTTGTCAAAGAGTTTTGGACCATTCTTAAGTTTGTCATTTCCAAATCGCTTCTAAGATTTGTCGTCCTAATTCGGCTTTTTGTTTTTTCAAAATTTTTTAAACTTTTTGACAAACATTACCATTATCTCATTATCTCAAGATTAAATTTATCATTAGAATCACTAGTAAACCCTTGAGCTGAAGTGAAAGCTAAATTTTTTAAAGATTTATGATTTTGAAAATTTAACTCATACGTTTGCAAATTTCCAACCAAGCTTTCCACTGTAATAGAGTTAATGTCTTTACTTTCTTCTATTACAATAACTTCTTGTTAGAAGTGTTCGGGAAAAAATCTTAATATTTTTCAAACAATTTTTGAATTAAAAATCTTTTTACCAAGATTAAATAAAACATTAACAATGTCACTTAATTTAACATAAAAATCATCAAACTGTCTTCTTTCATACGTAGAGTTTCAAAATTTATAGCAAGATGTTGAAATTTATAGATTTTTACAGTTTGCGTTCCTTCATGAGTGATTTCAATATCTCCCATGCTTCTTTAGTCAAGTCACAAGTGCTTATTCTATGAAATTCTTCCTGAGTGACCCCGCTAAAGATATCATTTATAACCTTACTATTCTAACCGACATTCTCAAAATCTGTTATATCTCATTTAGTCGATGGCTTAGGGACACTTTTCTCATTAACTGTCATTGTTGGATAAGTCCCCTCATTAACAGCTAACCAAACTCTCTCATCAATGGTGGAAGCACCTTCACCTTCTTTCAAAAACTCCATGTGTACAAATCATACAAAAATGAAGATTAATGAAAAACCTGCTCTAATACCAATTGAAAAAATCAATTTTTAATATGCAAATAAAAACTTGATAGTTTGATATGCAATAACGAGATAAAAAAACACACCTAACATATCAACACATTCAACACACGATGAGACAGATGATTTTTTTACGTGAAAAACCCTAATAAGAGTAAAAACCATATGACTAATTTTAGTATGAGAAAACAAGCACTAAATAAGTATTGGTTACAAGAAACGTCTTACAAAACCCAATTGAATCCTCTATCTATTGCAACTTGTCTTCTTGCCGAATTCTCGTGCGCCAGTTCTGTGCTTGTTTGCTATTGGAATCCTCTTCCGGACTTTGTCACTTGAGAATCCTCTCAAGCACTGGATGCGATGATGAAAATGAAGATTTGACAATAATCTTTAGATATAGTAAACAGACATAGAATCGTCAATTCTTTCTCAAAAAAACTCCATCTCAAGCTATTCAGTAACGGTCCCTCAAATAAAATAAAACGCTCAAAAACTACAATTGCCTAAAACAAAATTTATATCAAAAAAGATGCTAACCCTACTTAACCCATAAGTAAGTCTCGAGATATACCGCTTGAGCGATCCTACCAATCAAGGTTCAAAAAGCTGTTGCAGAAAGCCAACTCTTAAGAAGCATTGATTACATCCTTTTGTCCAACTCTACAAAATATACTTTTAAAGTCAAAAGTGCATCATATCAAGGAATAATTAAACAAGAAGATAAAGTAACGATTGTGTCATAGACTTGCCAAAACTAGGAAAAAAGAGCCAGGAAAATAATCATAACAATTTTAATATCTTATTTTTTATTCCATCATATGCACTTTTTTACTTGTTTTTTTTTCAATGACTTCTTTCCAATTTTAAGTTTATGCAGTGACAAAATATGTGAAAAAATAAAATAAGAAAGATATATGAATTTGTTTGCGTCAAAGAGAGAGAAAGACAATGTGAAAGTATTTATAGACAAATATAGATTTGTATGTAGAGAGAGTAACACAACATATTTTAATCATGTAGGACAATTTTGCCATCTAAACCATTTTTGAGAAAAATAAAAAACTATTTTATTATATAGAAATTTATAGATATATCTAGGTTTTTTGTGTATAGTGCCTTACATGTGATATTTTAACCATATAACATATTTTGTCGTATAGTTTATTATATAGATTTTTTAAAAAAGGATAGACTATTTTGTGAAAGAATTTTTGAATCTATAAAAAGTGAAATTTGTTCTTACTGAAATAATCCAGTAATCGGAGATGATAAGTGAAGAACCGTGTGCAGAAAACTGTGAGATAACTTTAAACGTGAATTAAACAGAGACTGCAAGCATTAGTAAAAGCTCAACCCATGCAAGAAGGAAAAATATAAGATTTTTACATACAAAGATTTCAACTTGAGTAAAAACCACGCAGCTTCGAAGAAGACGATATGTGCAGCAAAAAGATCATTTATGCGCAGCTTCGAAGAAGACAATAAACTAATTTCCGCGCAGCTTCGAAGAAGACAATAAACTGATTTCAGCGCAGCTTTCAAGCAGACGATATGTGCAGAAAAATTAATTTCAGCGCAGCTCCGAAGAAGTCGATAATGGCATCGATAAGAATCAAAATTATCAAAATCGAAGAAGATGACAATGGCGTCAATGAGTTTCAAAATGATCCAAATGGAATCAGTTGGCGCCAATGATAGTTGCGTCAATATACTTCTCGATTGTCGTAATTTCAAAATTGAAATCCCCTAGAAGGAAGGAAAGT
>JAOTRH010166716.1:0-12595 GCA_034768845.1 Heliamphora exappendiculata
ACACAAATGAATCTGGTGTCGACTCGTTTGAAACTTCAGCATCCGGAGGAACAACTTTGTGTCGACTCAACTTGTCTTTAGTGTCGACACGAATTTCTGCAGGAAGCCTCGGTTCTTTTGTGTCGACACATTTGGTCTTTGGGGTCGACACCAAAATTCTACAGTCAGCCTCGGTTGTTTTGTGTCGACACATTTGCTCTTGGAGTCGACACCAAAATTCTGCAGGTAGGCTCGAGACTTTTGGGTCGACACAACTTGTCTTTGGGTCGACACCAAAATTCTACAGGAAGTCTCGGTTGTTTTGTGTTGACACAATTTCCATTTGTGTTGACCCAAACTTCCGAAAACCAAAAGTGAGGATCATTTTTGTGTCGACACAAATTATGTTTGTGTTGACTCAAACTGAGTCCTCGGCACTTCGGCACTTTTGTGTTGACACAAAACTAGTTTGTGTCGACACTAACTTTTTGATACCTGAAGATCAATTTGAAAAACAGTTATGGTGTCAAACCATTTAATCAATGGGTGTTGACACACTTGATATGCTTCAAGTATACTTTACCTTAAAAGTGCTTGACTTAATTTTCAATTAAGATCAACACAAAATATTTTAATTAAAGAATGCTTAAGTGTTTGAAACTTTTTCAGATAAAAGTCTTTTTTTTTTGCTAAGGTGTCAACTTTGATTGTTCAAAATGTGTTAACACTTTTATTTTGAAAATATAAAATATTATTCATTTGAAACTATTTATTCTTAGAAAAGGAATTATGAAAATTATCAAAATCAAATTAAAAAATCATTGGGCTAACACCTCCTGTGAAAGACACTCCGTCGTTCCCTGCCTCACGTGCTACCTGAGTATTCTACCACGCCGCTCATGCGCACCACGCGTCCCACGCGCTGGCATCCTCTACACTTGCAATAGCGACGCCACCTCAGCCCTAGTTCCACTTCAGCTTCTGCCACCATGTCACCGTTGACTGCTGACCATTGACTTTTTACCGTTAATTGTTGACCGTTGACTTTTTATAGATTAGGCAGTTTTTGCTCAATTTTTTCGTCCTGATTTTATTTTTGCAATCTATTTTTGCATTTGATGCTTCGATATGTCTCAATCTACATTGAATCTCAATTCGATTATCCGTCCTATTGATGTGATGTTGGATGGATCCAATTATAGTATGTGGACTCAAAATATGGAGGTTTTCTTGAAAGGATACTGATCATGGTGTTATGTGACTTGAGCAATTCCTGAACCAGTACAGAAGGACAGTATGAAAGAAGAGGCATTTGCATCTCATCTGGAAGAATGGGATAGTATTCATTTCAAGATTCTGTCTTAATTCATCAACACTTTTACTCCGTCCATCAATAGTCTTCTTCCAAGACTTGGGAATGCTAAGGTTGCTTGGGATTTTCTAGCCAAAAGATACAACTGCACCAATGATGCTTCCTTGGAGTTTCAACTAAAAGCTAAACTTTATCAAATGCATCAAGAACCAGGTCAGTCTATTGCTGATTTTTATTCTCAGACTAATCATCTTTGGGAATAATTATCTACCGCAGATCCGAAGTTAGAATGTTCTAAAGACATTCAAACGTTTACTGACTGGCTTGATCGACGGAAGTTTATGCACTTTATGATGGCTCTTCGGGATGATTTTGAATCTACTCGAACCTCTCTTCTTCATCGTTAACCACTTCCGACTTTAAATGCTGCAATTTTTGAACTCATCTCTGAAGAAACTCGTCGTTCCACTATGAAGATGCAATCGTCTGATATGGTTCTTGCCACTGTTTCTCGTGGTACTTTATCGTCTTCTACTTGGCATTCATCATCCCAATCCAACTCCAAGACTTGTTTTTGCAAGTGGTGTAAACGCAATGGTCACATTATCGATGAATGTCACAAGTTCAAGTATTATAAGCAGCAACAAGCCTCCCAACAGACAGCTGCGGTCACTTCATCTGCTTCTTTTGCACCCGAGTCTCCATCTCAATCCACTTCTCTCACTGCAGCTGACGTGAAGGACTTAATTCACCAGGTTTTGTCCCAATCCTCCACTGCCTTGTCCATCACCCCAGGTAAATCTCAGTGGTTCATAGACTCTGCTTGCTGTAATTATATAACATCTGATTCCACCATCTTCTCTCATAAAATTTCTATTTCTCCCAATCCTGCCGTATACACTTCTGATGGTTCCCATATGCCTGTTAGTCACGTAGTGTCTATTTCTACCTCTAATTTATCTATTAGTGATACTTACCTTGTGCCTAAGTTATCCTTAAATTTTCTTTTCGTTGGACAAATTTGTGAGTTAGGTCTTGAGCTGAAATTCTCTAACAAGGGTGTTGATATACAGGATTCACAGACGGATCAGCTGCTTGGGACATGCAGTAAAGTTGGACATCTTTTCGAACTCACATCTCTACAGATTCCTTCTTCAACAACAACTTCCATGGCTGCTATCGCATTCACTTCCAGTTTGTGGCATTCCCGGTTGGGTCATGCCCCAGTTCCACGTGTCCAGTTCTTGGCTTCTCAGGATCAGTTAGGTTCAGTTAATTTTCAGTCCTTTGATTGTGTTTCATGTCGTCTTGGAAAGCAGACATATTTATCCTTTAATAAAAGTGACACTTTTTCCTCTACATCTTTTGACTTAGTCCATTCTGATATTTGGGATCCCGCCTCGACTTCGATTGAGGAGGGATCTAGTTATTTTATTATCTTTATGGACGATTACAGTCGTTATACTTGGCTTTATCTTTTACAACTTCGGTCTGAACTCCCAAATGTTTACCAAAATTGTCACAAAAATGGTGAAAACTCAATTTTCTTGTACCATTAAAACTTTTCGTTAAAATAATGCAATGGAATACAATGATAAGTCGTTTCTTACCCTCTTACTGCACAATGAGACAATCTCTCACCATTCTTGTCCATACACCTCACAACAAAATGGTAGAGCAGAACGTAAACATCGTCACATTTTGGATATGGTAAGAGCACTTCTCATCTCTGCTTCTCTTCCATAACGTTTTTGGAGTGAAGCTGCTCTTACTGCTATCTACACCATCAATCTTTTTCTCTCACCCACTATACACAATAAAACTCTGCTTGAGCTTCTCCATGATAAGGTCCCTAACTACTCCTTACTTCAAGTTTTTTGTTGTGTTTGTTTTGTCACTCTTCCTACACACGAACGCACCAAACTTGAGCCATGATCCAGGCTCTATTGTCTTCTTGGTTATGGTCTCACTTAAAAAGGTTATCGTCGCTATGATCCCATAGCCAAGCGTCTTCATATTTCTTGTCATGTAGAGTTTTGGGAACATAAGATGTTTACGAGTATTTCTCATTTTTCACGATCCTCTTCCAATTATGCTCCTAATACATCAACTGCACCCGAGCCTGTTTAAGTACCTGCACTCCGCCAATCCACTAGAGTAAGAGCTCCTCCTTCTCATTTTCAAGATTATCATTGTTATTATGCCTTTGCTACTCTTCACGAACCTCACAGTTATCGTGAGGCTAGTGCTAACCCCTTTTAGCAGAAAGCTACGTCTGATGAACTAGATGCTCTCACTAAAGCGCATACTTGAGACCTGATGGCTTTACCTTCTGAGAAGTCTACAGTTGGCTGTAAATGGGTCTACAAAATCAAAATTCATCTATCTCACTGTTACCTGCCCAGACATTTCCAATGCGGTTCATCTGGTTAGTAAGTTTATGAGTGCACATCGCTCTACTCACTATGCTGCTGTTCTTCGCATCTTACGGTATGTCAAGTGGGCTTTGTTTCATGGCCTTTACTTTTCTTTGCGCTCATCCCTTAAGCTCCGCTCTTTCTCTGATGCTAACTGGGCCGGTGATCCTACCGATCGTCGCTCCACCACAGGGTACTATTTTTTACTTGACAACTTTCTTATTTCTTGGGGTAGTAAGAAACAGATTGTTGTTGTCCGATCCAGTACTGAGTCTGAGTACCGTGCACTTGTTGATAGTACAGCTAAACTTTTGTAGTTGCGATGGTTTTTGACAGACATTGGTGCTCCTCAGACGACTAGTTTTTCTCTTTATTGTGATAATCGGAGCGCAATCCAAATTGCTCATAATGATGTCTTTCATGAGCGCACCAAGCATATTAAACTTGATTGTCACTTCATTCGGCACCACCTTCAACAGGGTACCTTGCATCTTCGATCTGTCTCTTTTGAAGGTTAACTTGCTGATATTTTCACGAAGTCTCATCCCCCTGGTTAGCTACGTGATCTTGTTTTCAAACTCTAGTTGAGGGAGGATATTAGAATATTAGAATATTTTGATTTTATGCTTGCTTGGCTGATTTTATGTTTGGGATATTCTAATTTAATTCTTTGTATTTATTGCATTTCTATTATTACTTGGTCTCATTTGCATATAAATAGGTCATATACTGTACAGTTTCTTTCGCACAGAAATATACATAATATTTCTACAGTTGTTTTCTCTTTTCTATTTCTTTAGCAACAGGGAAAAAAAAAGGCCCTAGCTGTTTATTAACCATGCCATTTGGGGAGAGGTAAAGAGATTTCGAGAGATACCCCTTTAGAGACCCTCTGATGTTTCGAAAATCGTTGTTTTGAATGTCTTCTGGAAGAAAAAGAAGGAGATCCCTAGCCACCGAATCCAAAAGCTGTGTTCCAAATCATCTTTCTCTGGTTGATTTCATCCCAAAAAGGTATGATTTGTTCCTTTCTCCAATTTCCTTTTAAATCCTCTCTTCACAGAGCACTAATGCCTACTTTAATGGTGGCTTGTGTGGATGATTGCCATTTGTTCAGTCCATCCCCAATTACCTCCCTTCTACACAGAGCACTAACCAAGTGCTTTTAACGGTGGCTTGTGAACTTGTTAATAGTTTTCTTAGAGTTAGCTTATTTTAGAAAAATCTATATTTGTGGTTTATTATGTTGTTGTTGTTTTATTAAAATAATAATAATTTTGTGAGTAAATCTATAATACGGTGAATTTTCATTCTATTGGAGTTGAAGCATCTTTATGTGCCATGGAGAAAGCATAAAATTTTAATATGTCAATTATCTCAATTTTGTGGGAATATTAAGAAATTTGTATCACAATTCATATAATTATCAGTTAATAATAATTCCAACAAGGTTGATTCCCTCCTGATTAGATATTTAATAAATTAAATAATAATAAAATAAGTATAAAAACAATTGAATGGCAATATGAGATAAATAGTATAACCCATCACATCGCATTTTTCATTTTATGTGGATGAATAGTATATATTACTTATTAAAGTTATATTGTACGTTTCATTTCATGTGGATGAATAGTATATATTACTTATTAAAGTTATATTGTACGTGAGAATTCCAAGTGAATAGTATGCTCTAATTGTTTAATTTGAAATTTAAATTCTTAGTCCAGGTGAATGGTTATTATATCGTTTGTCAATATTATATCACAATTTTATGTAGTTGGAATATAGTTGGCAAGAATAAATTAAAAACCAAATGAGATGTTCAGAAATTTAATCAGCACATTTAACGATGATATGTCATATTACAAGAATATTAGTCTTGAACCCCTATTCAAAAAGTGAGCAGATTACAATGTAATTTTTGAATTTATTAATAAAAATATCTATTAAATTTTATTAACTGTGAATTGTTAAATGTGCTGATTAAATTTCTGAACATCTCATTTGGTTTTTAATTTATTCATGCCAACTATATTTCACTACATAAAATTGTGATATAATATTAACAAACCGTATAATAACCATTCACCTGGATTAAGAATTTAAATTTTAAATTAAACAATTGTAGCTTACTATTCACCTGAGATTCTCACGTATAATATAACTTTAATAAGTGATATATGCTATGCATCCACGTGAAATGAAAAATGCGATGTAGTGATTTATACTATTTACCTCAGATTTCTATTCAATTGTTTTTATATTTATTTTTTTATTATTTAATTTATTAAATATCTAATTAGGGAGGGGATCAACCATGTTAAACTCTCCGGAGATGAAACTCTGCGATGTATAAATAAATATATTAAATTTTTTTTTTTTTAATTATTTAATTTATTATTAAGTATCAATTGAGGGGGGTATTAACCCTGTTAAACCCTCCGGGGATGAAACTCTGCGAGGCGTAAATAATTATTTTAATTCTTATTATTTTATTTTTCTCGACATTGGAATATCTAAACATATGCAGATTGTTATTGATATTTACCCTAACCAACCCATTGGGGTTGGGATACGCATGATATAATAGTTCATATTTTATTAACGTTTTATTTCACATTTATATTTTTGTGACATAGTCTTAACCTCAATAAATAAATCGTACTTAAACAATTCAATATATATTGGATGAAAATTAGTGGCTAATACAACATCCACAAGTCCACCTCCATTAGCATGAACATTAAATACAATAAAAAATAGTTAATTTAGCCCTTAGGATTTTTAATCATATCAGTTTTATATTGTTGAAGACACCAAACACATTAACAATTTCATGTTTCATATGTATGCTACAACAAGTTGTATAAATACTGGTGTGTAATTACTTATCATAAGCAACAAAGGGTGGAGATATCCACTTTCGACTTAGATATCCACTTATCATAAACAATAAATGGTAGAGATATCAACAAATTGTGTGTTTAAGTATGCTTGGCTGAGGTTATTTAGGATGTATATAGCTCATTCTCACACCAAGCTCATTTTAAAATCAATGTTTGCTACTTTTTTTAGGAACTCTAAATTGCATGTCTATATGATTTTTTACATGATGATAGGAAGTTTTAGTTTTGTGAGATGAGGACATTATACACAAGTACTTTACATAATCGAAATTGTGCTTTGTTGTACAATAATATAGGCAAAATCTTGAGCAACAAGAGTTGTCTCTTATGGATGTCGTATGTTACCTCTAAATTAAAGATATAATAAAACTTAAAGAGTCCATTTAACACATCCAATCTCGTTTTATAGCCAATGAATACCTTGAATCCTCTTGTGTTGATTCATGTATTCATATTCAATCTCTTTACGGGCACTATAATATCTTAATTTTGATGTTGTATTATATATTACGGAAATTACAAAAGTTACTTTTTTTTTCTAAATTATTATCATTTATATTGCAGGTAAAAGACAATATGGAAGCGTTTAGCGATGGATCTCATTCTTTTGATTCGGAAGCTAGCTAGAGGAAATTTTCTTAATACCCTTTTGCAAAAACACTTTGATTTCTTCACAAAAATGAGAAACATTTCATTACATCGAATTTATTCCTTGTCATTGATACTACTGTTGTTGATGTATTGAAAATTTAGACTTCTTATTTGTAGGACATTCATTAATGAAAGCAATATTTTGTTTATTGTTATTATAATTGTTATCGTTGTTTTCCTTTGATTTGTTATTTATAAGATCCTTTAAATTACAGTGATAGAACAAGTTTATAAGATACTTGGTTTGTGCAATTAAGGTTAAAAATTATTTTTGATTATGGCAATGCAATAGCATTAGCATTATTTCAAAATTAAACTATCTAGCAGAGTAGCATAAATATGAATATATTTTAGCAATACTCAAAAGTGCACCTCAAAAGGAAGTTATAGCAGCGTTAAATAATTTTTACCAACAGTTAACAATGTTATTACAAGTTATAGCAACGTTTTTCAATTTATAGAGACTGTTGTAGCGGTTAAAAACCATCGCTATAGAGTGCTATAAAAGTGTAATTGTTTAATTTATAGAGACCATAGCAGCGGTTAAAAACGTTGCTCTAGAGTTATAAAAGTGTAGTTTCTAAATTCATAAAGACAACAGCAATGGTTACCATTCGTTGCTAAAGAGTGTTGTAAATGTGTTGAAATGTATCCTTTGCCGACATTGACAAGCGTCGCAAAAGAAACTCCAAGCATAACAGATACTATACCAGCCGTTATGAAAAGCGTCGCTAAATATCTACACTGACGGGTATCTCCCATTGTTTTGTGCGACGGCTTGTTAACCGCTGGTATAGATGGTAAACATATTTAGCAGCGGTTTTTGGTACTTATGGCGACGCTATCAACCACAGCTATAAGTTAAAATTTTTCTTGTGTGTGGTGTGTTCACATAACTGAGTTATGTTGTGCATCCAGTTGGTCAGGGACGAGGGGTTGGGGAGGGGTCGAGGGAGCCATGGTCACCCTCTATTCTAGTTTTTAAAAATTTTTTATATAATATAAATTTAAATTAAACAAATATATATAAAATTATATAAATGTGATTTTTGTAATTTTGTATCATCAAATATCTTAATTAAAACTGTATGGGTGTTATTTTTTATTTTAATATACTAAAATAATTTCTATCATTAACTATAATTTTTTTAGACATAGTTTTTGGCTACCCTAAAATTGAAATTCTAATTTCGTTCCTGCAGGTGGTTGTATTAAGTTCAACTTTGATTTTAGTTATGATAATTTTAGACACGCATATGCTATTATTAACAATTATTTCAATTATAAATTTTTGATTTTTTAATATTAGCTTTTGATCATATAATTAGTCTCACGAAGTGCATATGATATGCACTTTAAATATAAAGGTCAAAAGGCATGTTATACTTAAGAACGCACTTCTATAAATAGTTAAATTTAGTAACGCCAAACACCCCTAAATCCTTCAGAAATCTAGTTTACGCTTAACAACTATTACCAAACAAAACTAGTTTCACTTTACCAATTATCACCGAACTTCTTTTTTTTGTTTTTTCTTTGGTCTCTTGATGATCGTTGTTGGGCCGTCAGGACAAGCGTTGCTAGTCAGTCCGATATGAGATGAGAAGGGTACTTTGAGTTTCGAATAAAACCTTCTAATGGTTGTGCCGTTTTTTAGGCCTTTAGCTGAACCCGACCCCTTATTTAGGAAGCTATTAGAAACATAATTAAGCACTAGCGGTTGGCATACGCAAATTAGAAAGAGATTCTTTAACCAGAAAGAATTCGGTTCAGATGTAGGATATTTATCCAGAAGTTTTCGCAACTCAATCATAAATGATGGAAACATCAAAGATTTGACATTTTCAAACTCTGTCTGTAACTCCCTAGAGGCTCGAAAAACAAATAGAAGATGTGTACGAACGAAATATCCAACAACAAGAAGAAGGAAAATGATTGAATAGAGGAACTCTCGAACATTTGGCGATCTCAGATGTGTCAATGGTGACTCATTTTTTCGATGAATCATTTCTTCGAACAGAAAAAGATTATGTTTGAGAGAGAGAGAGAGAGAGAGAGAGAGAGAGAGAGAGAGAGAAATTATTGAGAATAATTTAAAATTTATAAAAGATCAACACAACTTCAAAATAGGGGAACACTAAATGGGTACTCCCCCTTTATAAAATAGTGTAGATATTATATTGGCCAATACGAACCGGTTCGTACAGTCTTATGACAAAATTTGTATGTTAAGGTCTCGTTTGGGAATATTTATGTTTACTATTTTTTTTATTTTAAAATGTTTTGTATACTATAAAAATATAAACAATTTTCAAAATTTACTAAATTCTTGTAAAGAGAAGAAAAATGTGTTTTCAGTTGTTTTTTAAACAATTTTTCATTCAATATATTTTTTTTTCACTACTTCCGACCATAATTCTGAACACCTCCTCTAATCATTACCTTCGACCACCACATTTAACCACTATATTCAATCACTTCCTACCACCACATACGGCCATTGTATCTGACCACTATCTTTGACCTCATCGCTACCTCTTGCTATTATCTAGTTACTAATTCGGATCACTATTTTTTAAATATCTATATACCAAATATGTTTTTATATATGTTTTTTAATAAAAATATACAAAAATATGTTTTTTGTTTTTTTTTAAACAAAAAATAAAAACTTTAAACAATACCAAACGAGGCCTAATTATTTAATTTTTGTACCATTTAAAATACAGGTTCGTACCAATCATATCGAACAAGTACTAGTGCATACCGAACAATACCGGGTACGTACTTATCAATAAATATTTTTGTAAACAATCTTTTAATTGATGTTTTATTTTTTTTTACTTTTATACTTAATTCAAACTTCAAATATAGGATAAAAGAAGAGTTTTAAATCTCATCAATTTTAATTTATTATAAAGAAAAATCTTAAACAATAAGTTTATATGGCTTTTAAGTTAGTTATCTCATTATAAATAATAAAATTAAAAATTAGATTATTTATAATTAATTAAAATATTATGTTAAATAAGTGTTTATGTTATACTAACTTATTTATTGGTGAACAATACTTAAATTAAAATCTATGTAATATTTTATAGTAATATATTTAAAATAATATTTAATGTTTTATTAGTATCGATACACGTACTATACTAATAAACAAAATTAATACTTCGTTCAATTTAGATATTGAGAACATTAATTTGTAATCTGCGTTGGGGGCCTTTCGGGCTTTGTGGGCCGGTTTACAGCCCAATATGGAACTAGATCCAGCTGAGCCCAATCCCTAAAATATCACTCCGTTTTAACCATCCACCACATGGATAAGAGATAGAAAAATTGTACTTTTTTTTTGTTTCTGAATTAATTTTGTTTTTCCGATAATTCCATTCCACAAATACTTCATTCAAACACAGTCTTAATGACTAATGACCAGGTGATAACCAGCGTGTGTTGATTAGTAAAATTATAAAAACTAGCACATAGCCACATGTATAATAAAAAAAATTAAAAATAATACAAATTAGTATAAGTATGTTTGCGAATGAGGTGGAGTAACCACTTATATGCTATTTTTTAGATATATAGAAAGTAGATAGTTACGAAGTAATTTTTAAAGAGATATAGGGGTAATTTTTTTAAAGACATTTTAGTTAACAAAAAATCTATACAGTTTTATTTTGGAGAATACTAAATAGATGTTCTTCCTTTATAAAATAGTATAGATAGTATAGATGTATCCATTGGGTTATGCTTGATTTAATAGAATGAAGCTTGAAATTAAATTGCCATTTTATTAAAAAACTTATTTTGTCCTTTGGTTCAATTAATAAAAAGATGGAATGTTCATTCATAATAGGATGTGTCATTCACCATTTTATGGGAAAAATCATTCTATTAGAAAAAACAATGAATAACTATTCTATTTATTTTTAATTTTGTTGAGACTCAAATACCCTCATAAATTTTTTTTTATTTTTTAATAAAATTAAATTTAGTAAACCACGACCGCCACACCACCACAACCACCCCCACCTTCCTAGTCTCTTACCTCTCGATTCTAACCCTGAACCCCACACCTTGTAAGGACCTTGAAATTTGATTCTTAGGCCTAATTTATGTGATTGAATCAAACATTGAATTAGGAATCAAACTTCCCACCTCATTTCATTTCATATCTATTTTTGTCACAGCCAAAGTTTTTGAAAATGGAGAAGTTAGAGAATTATCTTTCGACGGCTTTGATAGTATACGTAATGATATTTGAACCGTCAATTATCAATAATTCGAACATTCTAAGCTACCAGTTGTATGTGTATGGAGAGTGCGGCCGATCGACGCTGATTCCGCTTCATATGCACAAGAATGCGATGGAAATTGATTGTTGCTTGGATGCTACGTTTTGTTATGGTTTGTGGATAATCATAACGATTTCGATAGAAAATTCGACAATACGTCTGTTACAAAAAATAAAGCAATATTTTGATAGACATTTGAGACATTTCACAATGTTTCATTTTTTATGAGATAAGATATATTTTTAAAACAAAAGATACATTTCATTGATTCATTTCATGCATGAATGAGTCATTGTTTGTTAAATAACTCAATTATATGTTAACAAAATAAAACAATATATATTGTTGAAAAAATAATTGGGAGTTCACTTTTTTGTAATCTATGAAATATCTCATTTTCTTATTAAAATATTGTTTTATTTTCTGATCGCGAAAAAATATCATAATAAAAATTTTGAGCATTTATGATTTGATTTTTTAGAATTTCTATTGATATCGATAATTTTTAAATGACAATGTTTGTTTTGTTTAAAAAAATTTACATTCGTAGAGTATGAATAATTTTGGTATAATAATATAAAATGAAACTTAATAAAATATAATTTTTATATTAAAATTTATTTCTAAATAAATATCTTAAGGGTAAATTACACTTACACCCCCTGCATTTAAAGGTTATATCACTGTCACCTCCTCTATTCTTTGAAATATCACTGCACCCCCTTACTTTTTAATTTTTGTAACACTTTGGTCTAAAAATTAACTTTTCGTTAATTTTTGAACGAAAAAACAGTATTTTCACACTTACACCGCCTGATTTCTTTATTTTTATACTTACACCCCCTTGTTCTAGTTTTTTTTTTGTTTTTTATTTTTTTTAATTACAAAATTTTATTTAATAATTTTTAATTAAAAAATAAAAAATTACTAAATACAAAAATAGTAAAATAAAACATAAAATTTAATTTATTAATTTATTTTTATTTTTAAGTTTTTATTTTTGATAAAAAAAATATTAATTTTGAC
>JAOTRH010166727.1:0-12595 GCA_034768845.1 Heliamphora exappendiculata
TTTCCAGGCTTCAATTGCAATTGAATGGCCAATTCAATTGTAACTGATCCAGCTATTGAAATCTGAATTTCAATGGCTAATGAAATTCACAGATTCCAACACTTGGCATATTCAACAAGAGCCTTAGGGGATGATTGGCTGGCGCTCCCTTATTCATCACTAGGTTTGACTGCTTGGAGTGAGTCTTATTCAATTTACACGTTTCTCATACCTTTCTCGTGCATGATAGTAATTCCTCTGTAAATTGTCAAAAGCTTCGCTTTGATCCTTAAGTCAACATTCAGCTTTCCAAAGTAGCCTAGGACCCAACGTCCCATTTTGTCCCTAAATAGCCCTCCAAAACCTGTTTTCCCGGTGTTCATTCTTTTGTATCTATCTATATTGACTTTTCTGAACTGACTATATGAGGAACCTTTCCATCAACACTTTTCAGTCCTTACTCTCAACAAGTTACTAAGTTTGGGGTTCCAGATTCGTATTGAGTCGAGGGTTTCACTTTCTTACATCTTGGATAAAGTGTCAACTTTAAGGAATCTGCACTAGGATACAATCATTGAGTAAGAATGGGGCAATGTAGATAATTGATAATGGAGGATTTGAAAGCCTCAAAAATTTCAGATGAATAAGCTTTTATATGCCATAGATTAATAGAAGTGAGCACATCTAGGTTATCCATGTGTTCTTTCTAAACCTCACGTCCGTTCTCCCCAATTTTATTGCGCCACGGCAACATTACTGAACCAAGGCCCTGTTTGGCTAAATTGTGTGTATTTTTATTTATTTTTGTTTTTTTTAAATTTTTTAACTTTTTGTTAAAATTTCTTACTTTTTTTAATAGTCTCAACCATAGTCAAAAAACTAATTTTTTTGTTTAAAATTTTTAAAAAAGACAAAAAAAACTAATATAAGTAACATTTGGTTTTTTTTACTTAGTTATGTATTTTTTTGATTTATTTTATATTTTAGTTAAATATTTTTTATTTTTCTGACTCATCTCGTGGAGGGAAGTTTAAAAATTATAATAGTTTGACTAAATATTGAAATAGAGTCACTAAGGCCTAATTGGCAACTAGCTTAAAATTTTTTTTTTTTACATTTTTAACAAACAAAAAAATTAAGTTTGGTTCAAAGTAGATTATTTGTTAACTTAGCTTTTAAACTAATTTTTTAGATGTTCGTTGTTTGGGTAAAAAGCTAATTTTTTAATTTTTTAATTTTTTTTCAAATTGGATAATTTTTTCTTTCTATATATTTTGTATTAACAATTATATGTAATTAGTAGTAGTAGTAAATACATAATAAATGAAGGATATTATTATATTATAAAAATGGTTAGAATTTAAATATAATATTATAAGAGTTAATGCTCCGATTTTTTGCTTTTTTGCTTTTTTTTTTCAAATGAACAATGTTGATTTTTTATGTGTTTTTAGCTAAAAAGTCAAAAAATTAGAATAGCCAAATAAACTCTAAAACTAAATAAGCAGAATAAAATAAACAAATAAGTTATTATCTCAAATTTGCCCAAATAATTTGGAGGGCACAGCTTATGATCAGTTCAGTTATGTTACTTTTGGATTTCAAATAAGTTATTTTGGTAATTTGAGTTATTTATTTTATTATTTTTAAGTATTTAAATTACTTATGCACAATGTAAAAAAAATCACATTATTAAAAATTGACAGACATATTTATTTAC
Source organism: Heliamphora exappendiculata (assembly GCA_034768845.1). Classification (NCBI taxonomy): domain Eukaryota; kingdom Viridiplantae; phylum Streptophyta; class Magnoliopsida; order Ericales; family Sarraceniaceae; genus Heliamphora; species Heliamphora exappendiculata. Next base: position 1,700 of record JAOTRH010166727.1, read on the forward strand.
CTATTTTTAAATAAAATTAAATTTAATTAGACACTTAAGGATTTTCGATCAATTTATTTTTTTTCATAAATAATTTATACATTAAAAATAATAAAATGAACAAATTTATTTATCAAAAAAATGTTCTTATTTAGACTCAAGATTGACCCAACTGAATTGTTAGCGCAAGGGCACTTAAATGAATTTTGATGAATTTATTAAAGGATATTTTCTATTAAAATCCAAAAAGACAAGAAATAAAATATTTTTCAAAAAGGTTAAATCGACACAATAAGACTTATGAGTCGACATCGCATACTATTTGAGTCAACATTTCACGTTAAATGAGTTGACACTTTATATTCTCAATCAAAACTTTTGGGTCGATTCCAATTAGCATTTGAGTCGACACTTATATGCAGAGCCAGCTTGTTAATTCAAGTGTCGACACTATTAACTTAAGGGACGATATTTCTAACGTTTTGTTTGAAACTCTACAGGAAAATAGGTTGTGTCGACACTAATGATTAATTGAGTTGACACTTTTAGATCATGGATCGGAATTTAAATTGAGTCGACACTAGCTATAGCTTGAGTCGACACCAAGTCAAGGCGCGAAGAGCAAGATGAGTCGACACAAACATATGCTTTGGTCGATACTTCACCACTCTTGATGGAATTCAACTTGTGTCGACGCCAGATAATACATTAGTCGACACCAAGTAAACCTCCGAACATTACTTAGACTTGTGTTGACTCCAAAGATTATATGAGTCGACACCAAATGACCATCTAGACACCACTCAACTTGTGTCGACACCAAAAAACAAGCGAGTCAACATTAAGTGGTCCTCCGAAAAAATAGAAGTTTGAGTCGACACTAACTTCAAGTTGTGTCAACACCAAAGTTTAGAGGCCGACTCTCTTTGATTGGGTCGACACCAATATTAACATGAGTTGACACCAAAAAAGACATGAAGGTCTAGGTTGACACCAAAGCAATCATGAGTCGACACTAATCAAGACATGAAGTCTTGAGTCGACACCATTCTATTATGAGTTAACACCAAGCTTCAACCTAAAGAACTGAAGAACTCAGTGAGTCGACACCAGATTATGTTTGTGTCGACACTAAGGTGTAGAGGCCCAAAGACTTAAAGATGAGTCAACACCCATAAAAAAGGAGTCAACACTTTTGCTCAAGAACTGAGCCAAGACTATTCTGCGTCAACACCAAGAAGCCTTGTTCGACACTTGCGTCGAATTTCAAGATAGGAGCCCTGTTAGTTCTAGGCAACCCAAGAGGAGAGGGGTGAATTGGGTCTTTTAAAAGAAGCAATTTAAAAAACCTTTTCAAAATTTTTTTTTACAATAAAGCAAGATATGCAATTATATAAGCAATACAAATATTAAAAGATAAGGGATAGAGAAATAGAACCAGACACCAACGGTTTATAGTGGTTCGGCTTTATCCTAACCTACGTCTACTCCTCAAGATCTCACTTGAGTATTTTCACTATTCAGAATACTTTCGGGCGTATTCGAAACCTTTACAAGTTTTAAGATTCCACTTGAGCTATCTGAATGTTTACGGGCACATTCATAAGCCTGTTACAGTTTCAAGAAGATCCTATGAAAATAAGCTCCTGTTTTCTTCTAATCTCTCTTGAACTCTTCTTTGATGAGTTTCACTCACTCACTCAAAGGCTAAATGGTGAATCGCCCTTGATTACAATAAATGAGATGTAATAAATAAAAAATACTCATTCTCTTTACAAGATTGATTTATAATAAATAAAAGGGTAAAGAAAGATGAGGAACAAGAACATAAGTTGCAGCAATAAATATGAGCTTGATGATTTCTGAGATGGATTTGAGCAACAGAACAGTAAATGCAAGTCTTTCTATCTTAAATGCTGAGAAGTAACTCCTTATGTAAGTTCTTGTGAGTTCTTAACCGTTGGAGGTAGGTAGGGACAATAAATGCCAAAAATCTAACTGTTGAGATCTGCCGTATTTTGAATTTTTATCTTTAGGGTCGACACAAATAGCTTTGGTGTCGACACAAAGTGTCTAGAACAGGGTTATTCGAGTTGTTTTTTCTTACAAGATAGATTTACAATAAATAAAAAGGTAAAGAGAGATGAGGAACAAGAACAGAAATTGCAGCAATAAATATGAGCTTGATGATTTCTGAGATGAATTTGAGCAACAGAACAGTAAATGCAAGTCTTTCTATCTTAAATGCTGAGAAGTAACTTCTTATATAAGTTCTTGTGAGTTCTTATGAGTTCTTGACCGTTGGAGGTAGGTGGGGACAATAAATGCCAAAAATTCAACCGTTGAGATCTGCCGTATTTTAAATTTTCATCTTTAAGGTCGACACAAATAGCTTTGGTGTCGGCACAAAGTGTCTAGGGCAGGGTTATTCGAGTGGTTGGGTTGATACGAATCTTCTGTGGGGTGGACACAAATTCTGCACTTTACCTTCTAACGTTCTGGGGTCGACACAAATAAATCTTGTGTCGGCTCGTTTGAAACTTCAGCATCCGGAGGAACCATTTTGTGTCGACTCAACTTGTCTCTGGTGTCGACACTGAACCTCTACAGGAAGTCTCGGTACTTTTGTGTAGACACAAATGTGCTTTGGGGTCGACACTAAAATTTTGCAGGCAGGCTCGGGACTTTTGGGTCGACACGATTTGTCATAGGGTCGACACCAAAATTCTGTAGGAGGTCTCGATTGTTTTGTATCGACATAATTTTTATTTGTGTCGACCAAAACTTCCGAAAATCAAAAGTGAGGATCACTTTTGTGTCGACACAAAATTGATTTGTGTCGACTCAAAATGAGTCCTAGGCACTTCGACACTTTTTGTGTTGACACAAAACTAGTTTGTGTTGACACTAACTTTTTGGTACCTGAAGATCAACTTGAAACACAGTTATGATGTCAAAGCATTTAATCAATTGGTGTTGACATACTTGATAAGTTTCAAGTATACTTTACCTTAAGTGTTTGACTTAATTTTCAATTAAGATCAATATAAAAAATTCTAATTAAAGAATTCTTAAGTGTTTGAACCTTTTAAGATAAAAGTCTTTTTTTTGTGCTAAGGTGTCAACTTTAATCGTTCAAAATGTGTTAACACTTTTATTTTGAAAATATAAAATATTAACCATTTAAACCATTTATTCTTAAAATACGAATTATAAAAATCATCAAAGTCAAATTAAAAAATCCTTGGGCTAACAAGCCCGGTTCAACAATAGCATTTTAGAGTATTAAATGCCGCCCACTTACCACTAATGGGCAAGTTTTTCAGTGGACTATAAAATAAGTAAATTTCTAAACTTTGAACTGCAGAATCGTTGATGAACTAAGCGCATTAAGAGCTCTCAAACATTCTCTCAAGCTCATAAATCTCCAAGCCCTAGAATCATTGACTTCTTTATACATTTGTTACCAAATCTTTGAAAGGAGTGTTAGTGAGTTTTAACTCTCAATTTCGCATCTATATTTATTGTAAGAAGAAGGATAAGTCACCGTAGTAGCCTTTAAGAGAATGTACTGCACTTCTTAAGTTCAATTGAAATGTGTTTAGAAAAATATAGATTGTCTGTCAAACAGCTTCAGTGTTGTAATTAAAGATTTTTGAATACATCTATGAACCATTCAATTATAGTGAAAATTCTCAAAGAGAGTTTTGAAATGGTCCTGGCCATTTATTGAGGAGGTTGGAGGCTATATAAAGCAGTGAAATCTCATTTGTGATATATAGTGAGATGAAGAGCGAAAAGGAGTGAGTTTTCTTGCAGAATTGGATTTATTTAGTATGAACTGACACTTAATTTTTGAAAGAATATAGAAAATATTAAAATTTTGAATAAGAAATTGATTACAATTCAATATTCATGATTTGTACTCCGTGCTTTACAAGACCTCACTTTTGTAGGCATTCCTTCTTTATTTGTGAATGCATTACATTAGCGCACAGCCGCAGACACAATTAACATTTTTTTTTTTTTTTTACATCTCATTGATTCTATATGTATGCCACTTACAAGGAAATAAATATCTTTTGTCTAGTGGATTTGATGAAAGAAGGTACAACTGTAATCCTGCGCAATGCAAAAATTGACATGTTCAAGGGATCGATGAGGCTTGCGGTGGATAAGTCAGGTCGCGTAGAAGTGGTTGAGTCTGCCGATTTCCATGTGAAAAAAAGTAGCAATTTGTCGATGATCGAGTTTGAACGAGTGAATGTCGTTATATAGTGATATTCTAGATGTTCTTTACTTCGCACTTCTACAGTTTCGTTACTATATACTGTAACGAAATATAAAGTCTGGTAAAACTTTTTGGGTTTGGTTTGACATCCATTTATAGAATAGTGGAGGCTTTTGGCAAAGTTTTTAGTTTTTATTTTTAACTTCTTACTACTAATTTTATATATAAGTTACAATTTATGCAAAATACCTATAATTTTTACTACAAATTATTATTAATTTTTTTTCTATTTCAATTACAAATTATAATATTTACAAAATATTTATAACTTTTGCTACAAATTACAATTTATAAGTTTTAGTAGTATTATCTTCTTAATTAAGTGTTGAGACCATATGTCATAACTTGTTACATGGGATTAATAAAATAGTTTTTTAATTTGAATTTAGGGAGTATTAATAGTTTAAAAGGATTACTAGTACCTCAAAATAAATTAATTAACAAGACCATGGAAGAGATGGCATTGTTAATTTGATTTCTCTCTCTTCACATAATTGTGCCCATTATCTCATTTAGTTAAAATTAATCCTTCTATTTTAATCACATATAATATTTTATTATGCTCAAACACAATACAAATACTCCACACACAAATTTACGAATCTTATCAATCCCTATATTATATTCCACTTATTTCTAATCTTTTTATAGGGCTTAAGTTTCGATTGGCAACTAGCATAAAAAGTTAAAAAAAATTATATTTTTAACTAAAAAATTAAATTTATTTTAAAATATGTTATTTAGTAAATTAATTTTTAAGTTAGTTTTTTAAAATTAATTATTTGAAAAATAATTAGATTTTTTTATTTTTTTTGTTCAAAATTAAATAATTTTATTATTCTATATAGTTAAAAAAAGAAATTATAGTTAGTTGGTAATAATAGTAATAAATATGTTATGAATGAGGAATATTATTATTTTTTTATAAATAGTGAGAGTTTAAATAGGATATTTTAAAAATTAGTATTTTAATTAATTTTTTAAATTTTTTTGTTTTTCTTGACAAAAGGGCCATGTTGACTTTTTTTAAATAGCCAAACAGACCCTTATTACAACATTATAAATTAGGACAAATTTGGTATTATTACAATTGTTACGAGATATGGCCCGAGTATTATTAATTGTATGGAACGTGAACTACTAAGTCTTTGTTTCACCTAATTTTTTAAAAAAAATTTAATTTAAAAATATTTTAAAAAACTCACTTGCTCAGCTCTTAAGATAATCAATTTATTTTTTAAATATTGGCCAATTTTGATAACTTGTTTATTGATTTATTTAACTTATAAGTAATTAAATAAATAAAATTTAAATAAATAAATAAATAAGTTAATAAGCTAAATAAGTAACTATTAAGTAAGATTTAAATCAAATATTATTGTTTATTTAAATAAATAAATAAAAATAAGTCAAATAAATAAAAATAAATAAATAAATAAATAAGACACTTAAAAGTTAAGGTAGTCAAACGAATTTGTTTATTTCTATTTCTATTTTTGTTTATTTTTATTTTTTATATTTATTTTTTAAAAAATGTTAAAATATAAAAAAACATTTAAATAATTAAGCCAAACACACGCTAAAGTTCAATGATTCCTTACGCTTTCCGTGAGCTTAACGGTAGACGTGACAGTTGTTAAAGATGATTGCTTTACTCTTTCTTATTAATTCTCGTCTCGTATTTAAAACTTGAGGTTGATGAGTCGTCATCTGTTCTGAATCTGATTGGTTGGTTCCGTTAAAATGTCAGAAAAAAAAGCACAAGAACCCAAGTGCATGTTGGGCCCGTGAAATTCGGGTGCATGTTTTGCCCATGAAGTCAAATGATTTTATAGTTTTCGTGATTACGAGGCTTTCTAAAATTTGGGAGTTTTGTCGTAGTTTTTTAATACTGTATGGAATAGCGTATTAATTTTTTTAATCAGTACGTTATGTACTGAATCTTGTAAAATATCAAATATCGTTTTTAATTTATTATTATAAAATGTATATATATATATTTTTTAAATAGTATTAAATAGTAAATAATTTAATATAATATAAATATTTATTGAATATAATATTTTAAATAATTAATTTAAATTAATTTTTAATCTCATTATTTATTACGAGATAATTAACTTGAAAAAATATAAATTTAACATTTAAAATTTTTAATGATATTTATGCTACTATTGGAATCTTGAATTTGCGTATAAGAAAATTATAAAAAAATAAATAAAAAGTTATTCTTTTTAAAAAAATAATTACTAACCAGTATTACTTGATATAGGACGATATAAATTGATATTTTGACTGGTACAAAAGTAAGCATTTAGTCATTTAGTACATGGGTATTACTCCAAACCTATCTTGTGGCTTTACTCGGTACCAAAAAATAATAATTTATGCACGTTGACCGATTAAATAGGGATGATAATTTTTTTCGCCCTGTTCCGTTTTCATCCCGTTTTATAGAGTTTTTTCTACTCATAATAACAAACGGGGTGGGAACGGTATTTGTTCTCCCTGTTTTATTTTTTCTCGCCCCTGATAACAAACGTGGTGAGGACGATATTTGCTCGTCCTGTTCTGTTTTTTTCTGCCTCGTTTTTTTTGCCCGATCCTTGATTACATAAAATAAATATTTTTTTTAAATTAATATATGTATAAAATATAATTTTATAAATATAATAAGTTCAAAATATTAAAATATTATATTTATATCTAATTTTTATTTTTTTATATTTTTTATAGTTAATTATATTAATTCATCAACTATGATTTTTATTTATTATATTATTTATATAATTTTTATTAATATTACCATTTTAAATTTTAAAAATTATACTCGAAATATTTTCGTACCCGCTCTATTTTTCACAATTTTTTCGATATTTTTCTTTGTTCCCATCCCGATCAAATAGAAAACGAAATTTAGAGAACTAATTATCGATCCCGCCCCGCACCATTGCCATTCCTACCAACCAATGAGGTCAGTGTGGGGTGCCCACTTTTTAAATTTAGCCCTATTTGGGACTATTTTTAAAAAAAATTGTTTTTTAAAGAAAAACTAGCTTTTAAACTATATTGTTTGATATTTTCAAAATATTTTTTTATTTTTTATTTTTGTCTAAGAAAAAAAACTTTATACACGTCGCAAATATAATAATTTTTTAATAAAATGATTATAATGTCTTCAATTAAAAAATCAACTATACTCTTAGTAATAAAAAAATGTGTCAATATTTTAAATACTACCACTTAAAAATAAAATGTATGAACATATTAAACATTTTAACAAAAATTTTAAAAAAAAAACTACTCTAAATAAATTATTCCAAACATTAATGCTTTTCTTCCATTTTTTTTAATAAACCAAGTCTCTTAAAATTCAAATTTATAAACATTCCAAATAAGAGCTTAAAAATAATTATTATAATAATTGGAGGTCCAAATATAACAAAATTATATAAACTCACCCCAAGACTTTCTTTGAAAGATCTATCTATTTCTCAAGATCTTTGAAAAACCATTCTCCCTAAGTTAAAGTCTTGTGTTAAATTCCTAATTATGCCCTCAATGCATAATACATTATTGTGCAATTTAAGGGCTTAATTTTCAAATAATTTTTTATGATTAGATTTATTTATTAGGTAAAATTAGTCAAGTATTTATACAATAAATTAAATTAATTAAATATTAATAATTTTGTAATTAAATCACGTTTGTTTGCAAATGGTTAAAATTTTTCTTTAAAAATTAAATAAATCTTATTTAATTACATAACTATATTAAATTAATTGTATATTTTATATGAATACTAAACTCAGCAAACACAAATTTAATGCATAAAGAGTCTACGAACAATTATTTGATGCTCTAAGAAATATGGCCACGTAGTATTACAAATTTTTTTATTTTTTTAAAAAATACACAAACGTAAGTAGAGACTATTTTTAAATATAAGAAACTACATAATATTCTATGACTTTTAAAAAACTTGTAATGCTACGATTACGTTTGTTTCAACATAAATAAAAATATTTTATGTAATTATTATTGTTTTGTTGATAAAAATGATATAAAATATTTTATACTAAAAAATTATTTTACATAATAAAAATATGTAAATTATTTTTTGTGTTACCAACGACGGTAGCTGTGGTGACAACAACAATTGTGGTATTGTTGGCAATGGAGGCGACGGTCGTAAAAGTTATAGTAGTGACAATTGTAGTGGCAGCGATAGTGGTAATAGTGGTGATTAAGGTGACAACGACAATAGTAGTAATAGTAGTAGAGATAAAAATAGTAATGACAATAGTTGACGGTAATAGTAGAGGTGGCAGTAGTGGTGATCACAATAATAGCAACAGCAAGTAAAGATAGCAACAGTGGTGATTGAGATGGTGGCAGTGTTGAAGGTGGTTGTAACAAAAATAATGATGATAATAACGCTATTAATTACGGTCGTGATAACGATAATAGAAATGACGATGATATTAGTAACTCATTTTGATAAAAAATTAATTTTTCAAAAATAAAATTTCATGCATCATTCAAACACCAAAAACCATAAAATACATATTTTTAAAATAATTTTATATAAAAAATATTTTTTTAATTATAAAATATGTTAAAACGGAGCTTACGTGGCCATATCCTAGCCTTGCAACATTGAATGGTTTTTCCAGAGTTCAAACACCCTTTTCCAAATCTGACACCAGCAATGGGAAAGTCTTATCAAATTGATGACTATGACTATTAATTATTCCGACTTGGCGACGTTATCTCTTGCCGCGGTTTCAATCCTGCCATAATTGCAGTGGGATTTACCAGCAAAGAAAATCAATGGATTAATCTCCCCATTTTTTCTCCTTTATTTTATCTCTTTATAAATAAATAAATAAATAAATAAATATTTATTTATTTTAAATTATTTTTAAATTTAACTTTTAAAATATTTAACTTTTTAAAAAATTAAAAAATTAAAAAATTAAGATATTTAAAATAATTTTTTATAGTAATTTTTTTACTTTTTTACTTTTTATCGAAATATCTAAAATATTCTTACTTTTAACTTTTAAGTTATAGTGGTCCCCGTTTGGGAGAATATGGCTTATGACTTATGGTTTATTTGGTTTATATGTTAAAAAATAAGTCACGTCGTTTGAGTAACCAAATAACTCGAAAAATAAACAAATAAACAAATAAACAAATAAGCAAATAAGCCGAATAAACTAAATAAGCTTATTTGAATAACCAAATAAGTCAAAATAAACTAAATAAACTGACTTATAAGCCAAGCAAAGTGACTTGCAAGCCAAATAAGCAAATAAGTCAATGATCACCCAAACGACCTTACTTATTTGTATTTTGGCTTATTTACTTATTAGCAAATAAACTAATAAGCCATTCACCCAAACAGGACCAGTATTTGGGTTATTAGCACGATTTTTTTTAATTTTTTTGGAATAAAATTGACTTTTCATGTAAATGTATTATAATAATTTTATTTGAAAAAAATTAGAGTGTTTAGGATATATACTAATTTTTTTTATTGAATTAAAAGATGAAAAAATTTTATTAAGTTTTTTTAAAAATCAAACAATACAGTTTAAAAGTCAACTTTAAAGAAAAAAAAAAACTAACTTAAAAATTAACCCAAACCAACCTTAAATTAAAAAAATTAAAATTTTTTGATTTGAGAATAGAGGCGATGATAATAACCCACCTTTGGCTCTCTCTTTCCATGTTCTTTTTCTCTTTCCTATCCTCTCCCATATGGCTCTCTCTTTTTTTTTTTTTTTCTCAATTATTTTATTTTGTGTTTTTTCTATTTTTTTTTTCTTTTTGTCATTTGTTATGCATTACTCTATTTTTTTTTTGAACCAACTCTTTTAAATTTTTAAACGTTTATCAAATCAAGACGAGTAAAACTAAACTAAAGATTAAGCAACCACTCTATATATACCTTTAATGAGTTTTTTTTACTAGATTTGAATCAAGATTGTGGTGCCATTATAGTTGTCTATAAAAAAAATATCGATCTATGACTCATGATGATGGATTGTAATTTATTCATTATTAGAATTTTTTACTTCGTTTAATGAAGCACGTGGAGATTTATAATCATCTATGTGTGGATACTTATTTTTCTTTTGTGTAAGAGTTTTTTTTTTCTTAAATGGAGGTCTATCTCTCTCCCTTTGAAACGGTATCTTGATGCATTCTGATGTACTTTTTGATTAAATTTATATTGAATTTGCAATGCATTTACATTTTTTTTACATTTTTATTAAAAAAATTTGTACAATTTTATTAGCAATTCTAGAGATACACAAAAATTAAGTGGATACACAAATTTGAATTATACTTGAGAATTATACTTGGTAGTTGCAATAGTTTATAATAGTTGCCAAAATGAAAGCCCACTTCATTCACACCAAATGAAGTATTTATTTTATATTATAGTATAGATATTGGTGGAAATTATTTTATAAAATAATTACTATATATGCATTGTTTGTGATCAATTATATGCTTAATTTTCTTATTTTTAGAATTCTTTTATTTTTATTGCTCACTCGTTAGCAAAACAAAAGCAATATATATATATATATATATATATATATATATATATA